>VMBQ01008978.1:24888-36295 GCA_007657795.1 Dreissena rostriformis
AACTTGTCTGACACAGGCTAGTCCAACTTGTCTGACACAGGCTAGTCTAACTTGTCTGACACAGGCTAGTCTAACTTGTCTGACACAGGCTAGTCCAACGTGTCAGCGTGGGGATAACTACATTTGGGGTTTTCCCAGCGTCACAGCTTTTTAAGTGCCACCTGGCAGTTTCGTGTCTGAATCCTGTCCCGAACCTCTCGATAAATTTGAAAGAGGACGGGAACCAAGCTGCCTTTACCTTTTTCAATGATAATCAGCGAGGTATGCCGATTTAGAAAATTTAGCTAACTCAATCGGACTGGCTTGGTCTTTTAGGCAGGTGGCCATTGTTAAGAATTTTTTCATGGTATGATAACTTAGACGAGCTGCTGAAGCAGCATCGTCAAAAAGTACTTAATTGAAGTTTTTTTTCTTTGTGACATTGTCTCTCTTGTTTTGTTTCTATGTGCCAATGTTCGGAATTCTTAAAATACAGAATTCATAGTTATTCTATCACAACAAACAGTGCTGTCAATTATCTGAATCAAAGTATAGAGGATATGTTGCCCAATTTTGCGATTGGGCGGGATGTTTATACATTCCAAAAGGCTATGATGTCCGCTATGTCTTTGCAGCTTCATTATGTTATTTCCCTCTTTATTTTTTTAACTGCTTTTATTTTTATGGTTCGATCCATGCTCTTTAAAATTTACTCACAAAGGTTCTCAGAGCCATATGTCATAAACAAATTGAATATTTAACAACAAACACTGTTAAAATACTGAAGAACTGGCAGGCATTGTTTGACATTTATTGTGTATGTTTAAATAATGAAGTATAAAAAACTGAATAAAATTTGATTGTGAATATATTAGAAATTTACATGATCATTTCATAATTCTGTCTTACAGCTAGCAGAAGAAAAGATAGACATGTACGCAGTGTGAGTGTTTACCAATGATTGATATAAATGGGCCTCGCTCTGTGAAAAGGTGGTTTAATTCATGTGCTTAAAGTGTCGTCCCTGATTGGTACAACACTTTTCGCCTAAACTGGATTTTTGCTTAGATGAGACTTTCTTTAAACGAACAATATCATAAAAGCGGAAAGTATCGTCCCTGATAAGCCTTTGCGGACTGCACAGGCTAATCTGGGACGACACTTTGCACATGCATTCAACCCCGTTTTCTCAGATCGAGGCTCATATTTAAACATACTTTGGGCTCGCTGTTTTGTAACGAACTCTTTACTGACTTTGATCGCGATATTTCTTCCGCAGGTAGCGGAAGAGAAGATTAGCAATATTCGCACCGTGCGTGTGTTCACCAAGGAGAATTTGGAAGCAGACACATACAAGGCCGCTCTCTTAAAGGTGTTGGCTCTCGGGTACCAGCAGTCATGGGCATCGGGACTATATTGGGGCATGGTATGTGCAGGGGTTTTCCTGCTATTTAAAAAAGGACGTCAAACTGACCTGATTAAGAAAGAAGACAGTGTCTAATGATTATTATATCTCAATTTTATTTCATTAACATCTAACAAAGTATATAACTATAATTTATATGATTTTGTTCTCCTTATTAGAATTATTATAAAGAGTTATATAAAATTAGTTTTACCAAAATCAGTAGACTTTTCACGCGAATTGCATTTTTCCATAAATGGCCAGGAAAAGGCCTGATGTGTCAAAATTTGTTAATTAAAAACTCCTGAATTGGTCCATTTCGTAGATAAAAATATAAAAAATGTACAAATTTGCTATTTTATTGATTTAAAAAATCCCAATTTGACCAGACTCCCTTTCCTTTCATGGCTAATGTTATACAACACAACCATTATTATTGGCTTGACACCTTTTTTCAGGGATTTCATGGGTAGCGCAAGTATCAGATTTGTGTTTTTCCTTGCAATAATTTTTCTTAGTTATAACTTAAGTAAAGACATGAATGAAGGGGAAAAGCTTGTTATTTGATCCTAACAGCTTGTTCAGTACAATTAAATCCCTCTTCAAAAGCTTCAAAAGATAATTTTCACTGTTTTTAATGTGAAATGATGTAATTAATGTGACAGCATGACGTCATTATTCAAGTGTTATTCTGTAGCTTAACACTTTTAAAAAGTAAATAAACTGTGAAAAAAGCGTAAAATAAAACGAAAATTTGTTGGATTGGGTGGAATATTAATTTTATTTCACTCCTAGAAAAATATTTATTTTCTATGATAATTCGTGAATTAAAATTGATATTCCTCCGAATCCCACAAATATCCTCTATATCATTATTATGCCCCCCTTCGAAGAAGAGGGGGTATATTGCTTTGTGCCCCCCTTCGAAGAAGAGGGGGTATATTGCTTTGCACATGTCGGTCGGTCGGTCGGTCTGTCCGTCCACCAGGTGGTTTCCGGATGATAACTCAAGAACGCTAAGGACGAGGATCATGAAACTTCATAGGAACGTTGATCATGACTCGCAGATGACCCCTAATTATTTTGAGGTCACTAGGTCAAAGGTCACAGGTCAAGGTCTCAGTTACTGGAAATAGGAAAATGGTTTCCGGATGATAACTCAAGAATGCTTATGCCTGGGATCATGAAATTTCATAGGTACATTGGTCATGACCGGCAGATGACCCCTATTGATTTTCAGGTCACAAGGTCAAAGGTCAAGGTCACAGTGACCTGAAGCAGTAAAATGGTTGACTGGAAATAGGAAAATGATTTCCGGATGATAAGTCAAGAACGCTTACGGCTTGGATAATGAAACTTCATAGGGACATTGGTCATGACTGGTAGATGACCCCTATTGATTTTGAGGTCACTAGGTCAAAGGTCAAGGTCACAGNCACCACCACCACCACCACCACCACCACCACCACCACCACCACCACCACCACCACCACCACCACCACCACCACCACCACCACCACCACCACCACCACCACCACCACCACCACCACCACCACCACCACCACCACCACCACCACCACCACCACCACCACCACCACCACCACCACCACCACCACCACCACCACCACCACCACCACCACCACCACCACCACCACCACCACCACCACCACCACCACCACCACCACCACCACCACCACCACCACCACCACCACCACCACCACCACCACCACCACCACCACCACCACCACCACCACCACCACCACCACCACCACCACCACCACCACCACCACCACCACCACCACCACCACCACCACCACCACCACCACCACCACCACCACCACCACCACCACCACCACCACCACCACCACCACCACCACCACCACCACCACCACCACCACCACCACCACCACCACCACCACCACCACCACCACCACCACCACCACCACCACCACCACCACCACCACCACCACCACCACCACCACCACCACCACCACCACCACCACCACCACCACCACCACCACCACCACCACCACCACCACCACCACCACCACCACCACCACCACCACCACCACCACCACCACCACCACCACCACCACCACCACCACCACCACCACCACCACCACCACCACCACCACCACCACCACCACCACCACCACCACCACCACCACCACCACCACCACCACCACCACCACCACCACCACCACCACCACCACCACCACCACCACCACCACCACCACCACCACCACCACCACCACCACCACCACCACCACCACCACCACCACCACCACCACCACCACCACCACCACCACCACCACCACCACCACCACCACCACCACCACCACCACCACCACCACCACCACCACCACCACCACCACCACCACCACCACCACCACCACCACCACCACCACCACCACCACCACCACCACCACCACCACCACCACCACCACCACCACCACCACCACCACCACCACCACCACCACCACCACCACCACCACCACCACCACCACCACCACCACCACCACCACCACCACCACCACCACCACCACCACCACCACCACCACCACCACCACCACCACCACCACCACCACCACCACCACCACCACCACCACCACCACCACCACCACCACCACCACCACCACCACCACCACCACCACCACCACCACCACCACCACCACCACCACCACCACCACCACCACCACCACCACCACCACCACCACCACCACCACCACCACCACCACCACCACCACCACCACCACCACCACCACCACCACCACCACCACCACCACCACCACCACCACCACCACCACCACCACCACCACCACCACCACCACCACCACCACCACCACCACCACCACCACCACCACCACCACCACCACCACCACCACCACCACCACCACCACCACCACCACCACCACCACCACCACCACCACCACCACCACCACCACCACCACCACCACCACCACCACCACCACCACCACCACCACCACCACCACCACCACCACCACCACCACCACCACCACCACCACCACCACCACCACCACCACCACCACCACCACCACCACCACCACCACCACCACCACCACCACCACCACCACCACCACCACCACCACCACCACCACCACCACCACCACCACCACCACCACCACCACCACCACCACCACCACCACCACCACCACCACCACCACCACCACCACCACCACCACCACCACCACCACCACCACCACCACCACCACCACCACCACCACCACCACCACCACCACCACCACCACCACCACCACCACCACCGCCGTTGTTCACAGTGACAAAAAACGTATTCACACAATGGCTGCTACTACAACTTATAGCCCATATAGGGGGTATGCATGTTTTACAAACAGCCCTTGCAAGACATTTCCTCCTGTCTTCATTTCTAGAATCAATTTGCTGGCAATCTGATCATCCTGTCCGTGTTCTATGGGGGAGGGTACATGATGAGTCAGTCCATGATCACCATAGGCGAGCTGTCGGCCTTCCTCGCCTACGCCGTCTACATCGGCATCGGAATGTCCGGTTAGTGTACATGGCTTACCAGTGTTTTAATGCCCCCGGTAGGGTGGCATATAGTGATCGCACTGTCCGTCCGTCTGTCCTTTCGTCTGTCTGTCCTTCTGAAATTCCGTCACACTTGCGTTTAGGTTTCGAAAATTGGTCATAACTTTTGCAATATTGATCATAGCAACTTGATATTTGGCATGCATGTGTATCTCATGGAGCTGCACATTTTGAGTGGTGAAAGGTCAAGGTCATCCTTCAAGGTCAAATTAAAAAAAAAAAATCAAAGCGGCGCAGTAGGGGGCATTGTGTTTCTGACAAACACATCTCTTGTTTCGTTCAAATTTGGAGCCGGTATTCGGTTTTCCCAATTGGGCCCTAATAATTCCCAATTTAAGGTTTCCAAAGGTTTTTGTTTTGTTTTTTTAACAACTTTTGTTTTTTCTCCCATCCAGCTTTATAAGTAGAACCTAAATAAATGTAATATTGAATACTCTTATTCTCAATTTTGAAGCCTTTGTTAGCCAAACAACAACAACACTAATTTCCCAATTTTAGTCAAAACACAGTGATTTTCCCAATTCAAAGGGAGCTGGCCCCATTCCCAAAATGGAAAAAAAAAAACCTCCTTATATCAGTGTCTCGCTCTCAGGTACATATACACCGCCTGCATCGGTTTCAAACAAATGTTTTTACAATGTTAAACGATAAATGAGTGTTGTCGATCAATGGCAATTGAATTTGAAAGTAACTCCATATGCATCTATAAAAACAGTAACAGTTGATTCAGATACAAGTTGTCAAACAACATTTTAATATATTCTCTTGACAATTAGGCTGCAATTTGAACAGAGATCAACTGATAATGAAAATTGAAACTAAGCTGAATAAATTGTCATATTACAGGGACAGTGCCTAGTTTGGGGCTAGAAAATAGTCAAATACAGTACCCTAAAGAAGGGACTTTCAGAACAACAATTTATTTAAGTAAACATTGACAATCTTAATTATCTTTAGATGGAAATATATACCAGTAGTCTAGTGCTTATTTTGATAGATGGAATTTGTGCTCATATTTTACAGATATTTTCCCTCACAACTCTGTCCCTCGTGAAAATATGTTTTATATGTCTATTGTTGGCATGATAATACAATCTAACACTGAAGTCAACAAGAGTCCATCATCTCTCTAATGGTTACATTTAAATCTTTTATGGTTACATCTCACCTTCTAATGATTACATAAATCACTCTCTAATGGTTACATTTCACTCTCTAATTGTTACATTTCACACTCTTATGGTTACATTTCACTCTTTAACGGTTAAATTTCTCTCTCTAATCATTACAATTCACTCTTAATGGTTACATTTCACCCTCTTATGGTTACATTTCACTCTGATGGTTACATTTCACTCTCTAAAGGTTACATTTCACTCTCTAATGGTTACATTTCACTCTCTAATGGTTACATTTCACTCTAATTGTTACATTTCACTCTCTAATGGTTACATTTCACTCTAATGGTTACATTTCACTCTCTAAAGGTTACATTTCACTCTTCAATGGTTACATTTCACTATCATATGGTTACATTTCACTCTTGTATGGTTACATTTCACTCATTTATCGTAACATTTCAGGGATGGCCAGCACATACCAGGAAATCAATACCGCTCTTGGAGCAAGCACCAGGATTTGGGAGCTCATTGAAAGGCAGCCAGCCATTCCTTGCTCAGGTTAGTTATTTATTTCTATTTATTTTAGCTCTATTGCATCGAAGGCTTATTAAAACGTTTTTGAGTCCGTTTCCTGGGTAAGCAAGTACTTGGTGTGATTGAACCCATGACCTTCTGATTGCTAGGCCCCCCCCCCCCCCCCCCCCNCCGCCTGCTGGCTTTCTTACTATTCACTTGAAGGAATATTTAGAAAGGTTGAAGAAAAGGTATATGTGTTTTGCAAGAATGATGTTTGGTGTTTTTTTGCAAAAGAAAATACAATTTTATATTTTTAAACCAACCCATGCGAAAGGCATCGAACCTCCGACATTAACAATAACCACTAAATGTCGTAAATCACATGTCAGATGTTGACAATAACCACTTAATATTGTCAATCACATATCAAATGATTACATTAACCACTCAATGTTGTCAATCACACATCAAATGTTCACATTAAACACTCAATGTCGTCAATCACATATAAAATGTTTACAGTGACCTCTTAATGTTGATAATCACATGTCAAATGTTTACAGTTACCACTTAATGTTCTTAATCACATTTCAGATGTGAACATTAACCACTCATGTCGTTAATCACATGTCAAATGTTAACAATAACCACTTAATATTGTCAATCACATATCAAATGTTAACAATAACCACTCAATGTCGTTAATCACATATCAAATGTTTACAGTAACCACTTAATGTTGTCAATCCAATATCAAATGTTCACATTAAACACTCAATGTCGTCAATCACATTTCAAATGTTTACAGTGACCTCTAAATGATGTCAATCACGTTTCAAATGTCAACAGTTACTACTTAATGTCATTAATCACATATCAAATGTTAACAATAACCACTTAATGTCGTAAATCACATGTCAAATGTTAACAATAACCACTTAATATTGTCAATCACATATCAAATGTTTACATTAATCACTCAATGTTGTCAATCACATATCAAATGTTCACATTTATCACTCAATGTTGTAAATCACATATCAAATGTTCACATTAAACACTCAATGTCATCAATCACATATCAAATGTTTACAGTTACCACTTAATGTCATCATTCACTAACCGTTTAATGCTTTTTATCACATATTTATTGTTTCCAGTAACCTCTCAATATTGTCAATCACATATCAAATGTTTACAGTAACCACTTAATGTTGTCAATCACACATCAAATGTTTACAATTACCACTCAATATTGTCAATCACATATCAAATGTTTACAGTAACCACTCAATGTCATCAATCACATATCAAATGTTCACATTAAACACTCAATGTCGTCAATCACATATCAAATGTTTACAGTAACCACTTAATGTCATCAATCACTAGCCGTTTAATGCTTTTTATCACATATTTATTGTTTCCAGTAACCTCTCAATATTTTTAATCACATATCAAATATTTACAGTAACCACTCAATCACATATAAAATGTTTACAGTAACCACTTAATGACATCAATCACATATCAAATGTTTACAGTAACCACTTAATGGCATCAATCACATATAAAATGTTTACAGTAACCACTTCATGGCATCAATCACATATCAAATGTTTACAGTTACCACTTAATGGCATCAATCACACATCAAATGTTTACAGTAACCACTTAATGGCATCAATCACACATCAAATGTTTACAGTTACCACTTAATGGCATCAATCACACATCAAATGTTTACAATTACCACTCAATATTGTCAATCACACATCAAATGTTTACAGTAACCACTTAATGTCATCAATCACATATAAAATGTTTACAGTAACCACTTAATGGCATCAATCACATGTAAAATGTTAACAGTAAGCACTTAATGGCATCAATCACACATCAAATGTTTACAGTAACCACTTAATGGCATCAATCACATATCAAATGTTTACAGTAACCACTAAATGTAATCAATCACATATAAAATGTTTACAGTAACCACTAAATGTAATCAATCACACATCAAATGTTTACAGTAACCACTAAATGTAATCAATCACACATCAAATGTTTACAGTAACCACTTAATGTAATCAATCACATATAAAAATGTTCACAGTAACCATTAAATGTCATCAATCACATATCCAATGTTTACAGTAACCTCTAAATGTTGTCAATCACATATTGGTAGTTATGAAAACCACGTTTCCAAGTTCCTGTCGTGTTTTAGGAGGACATATTCCAGCATATCCATTTGTCGGCAGGCTCGACTTTCAGAATGTGTTCTTCACGTACCCGGCTAGACAGGACGCCACTGTATTGTCTGGCTTGAACCTGAGCATGCCGGCCGGGAGTGTCACTGCGGTCGTGGGCGCCAGTGGCTCAGGAAAGTCCACTATCGGGAACCTTCTCTTGAGGCTTTATGATCCAGACCAAGGTAAAACAAGCAAAAAAAATTAGTTGAAACCTATTTTTATGCCCCCAGTAGGGTGGCATATAGAAGTTGAACTGTCCGTCCGTCTGTCAGTCTGTGCGTCCGTCCGAAAACTTCAACGTTGGTCATAACTTTTGCAATATTGAAGATAGCAACTTGATATTTGGCATGCATGTGCATCTCATGAAGCTGCACATTTTGAGTGGTGAAAGGTCAAGGTCAAGGTCATCCTTTAAGGTAAAAAAAAAAGAAAAAGTTAAATGCATGTGTATCTCATGGGGCTGCACAATTTGAGTGGTGAACGGTCAAGGTAAAGGTCATCATTAAAGGTCAAAGGTCAACATTTTTTTTATTTTTTTTTCAAAAGCGGCGCAGTAGGGGGCATTGTGTTTCTGACAAACACATCTCTTGTTTGTTTGTTTTTTTTTGTTTTTTTTTTAGTTTTCAACACATTATATTTTTCAAACAGATACATATACAATGTGAACAATAAGGCAATAAATTAATGCAATCGTAGACAAAAAAATAAAAAAAATATGCAACACATCTTTGTTATCTATATAATGCATGTAATTTTGTGTTGAAAAAAACATTTAAGAAATATAAAAAAGAAAAAAAAACATTTTCCAAAAATCCTTTTTAATTAAGCTGGATTGCATTGAGCGCCTGAGGCTTATTGAAACACTCTTGAGTCAGTTTCTTGGGTAGGGTACAGTGGGGATCGAACCCGTGACCTGCTGGTCCCTAGGCGAACACCATATCCACTACGCCACGCCGACCACAAAGCAACAAGTTAAATCTGGAGTGTGATTCAGATAAAATACCTTTTTTATTACCACAAATTAGGTGTCTTTTCTGTCAAACCTTTCTGGTATTAGGGTTCTCTGCAATATTAAATATTTCTTGTTTGTGAGTTATCCTATTAAAAAAAAATGCTGTGTTGTGGTTTATTCTCTTATATATGTATACTTTCCATCGAATGTTTCCTTTTAAATGCATGTTTCATTTTTAGCTCACCTGAGCACAACCTGCTCATGGTGAGCTATTGTAATCGGCTTTTGTCAGTCGTCCGTCGTCAACATTTACCTTGTTAACACTCTAGAGGCCACATTTATTGTCCAATCTTCATGATACTTGGTCGGAACATGTGTCCCAATAATTTCTTGGACGAGTTCGAAAATGGTTCCGGATGGTTGAAAAACATGGCTGCCAGGGGGCGTGACAGTTTTCCTTATATGGCTATTGTAAAACCTTGTAAACACTCTAGAAGTCACATTTTTAGTCCAATCTTCATGAAACTTGGTCAGAACATGTGCCCCAATACTATCTTGGACAAGTTCGAAAATGGTTTCGGTTGGATTAAAAACATAGCTGCCAGGGGGAGTGGCAGTTTTTCTTATATGGCTTTACTGTATTCTAAAACCTTGAGTACACTCTAGAAGTCACATTTATTGTCCAATTTTCATGAAACTTAGTCGGAACATTTGTTCTAATGATATCTTGGATGAGTTCGAAATGGTTCTGGTCTGTTGAAAAACATGGCCGCCAGAGGGCAGGGCAGTTGACCTTATATGGCTTTAGTAAAACCTTGTTAACACTCTAAAAGTCACATTTATTGTCCCATCCTCATGAAAGTTTGTCAGAACATTTGTTCCAATGATATCTTGGTCATTCTTGGATGAGTTCGAAAATGGTTCTGGTCTGTTGAAAAACATGGCCACCAGGGGGCGGGGCAGTTTTCCTTATATGGCTATAGTAAAACCTTGTTAACACTCTAGAAGTCACATTTTTGGTCCAATTCTCATGAAACTTGGTCAGAATATTTGTACTAATGATATCTGGGCTGAATATGAAAATGGTTTAGATCCGTTGAAAAACATGGCCGCAAGGGGGCGTGGCATTTTTCCTTATATGGCCACATAGTAAAACCTTGTTAACACTCTTGACGTCACATTTATTATCCAATCTTTATGAAACTTGATAAGAACATTTGTTCTAGCAAAAGCTGGTTGAGTTTGAAAATGGTTATGGTTTGTTAAAAAACATGGCCACCGGGGGGCGGGGCAGTTGTCCTTATATGGCTATAGTGAAAACTTGTTGATGCTATATTAGCCACATTTATTGGCCAATGTTCATGAAACTTGGTCAGAACATTTGTCCCAATGAAATTGTGGCAGAGATTGAAACTGGGTCATATGAGCTCAAAAACTAGGTCACTTGGTCAAATTTAAAAAAAAACATGTTAAAAGTCACTTTTTTTGGTCCAATCTTCATGAATCAGCTTGCATTTTTTCAGAATAGTCTAGTTCCTTTTGCTCTCAGGTGAGCGCCTTAGGGCCTGATGGCCCTCTTGTTTTA
>VMBQ01008979.1:910-33605 GCA_007657795.1 Dreissena rostriformis
CTGTCATTTTCTTGCAAATTTCCAAAATAGTGTATAGATCTAAGTTTAGGTTCATAATACACAAGAAATATCTTAAAAAAAATAAAAAAAAAATCGGCGTATATCCTGACTTTCAAATAAAGGTAGAAAATTGACGTTTCTAAGTTATTAAATTAAAAACAAAGGTTTTAGTATTGCTGTGATCTTTTTTCACTGATTAGTCGCATATCCACCGCATGAAATGTTTGTTATGAAGTGCACGAATATTAAACCACATAACAGTGTTCGTAGATACAAACAAATTTTACTACGTGAGATCACATCACATGGATTATTATGAATTTATTTCTTTGTCATCGAACCATGTGGTATGTTGATATTAAATTAAGACGCAAATTTTCTTGCCACACATTAAAATAACACGGTTACATCCGCGTAATGCGAAAATGGATCTTATGGCATATGCGGAAAGCGTAGCTTAAGCCTAGCCTGCGCACTTACGCCGTCTGGTCAGGGGCTTCGCTCTCCACTATAAAAAAGGAAAACAAGGTTTCGTGGTATCTCCAGAGTAGCCTTTTCAGTATGCATATTTCTGAAAAGATTGCGCGGATGCACAGGCTCCGCCGTAGCCACGCTGGCAGCATATTGCATAAGAACCATTTTCGCATGACGCGGATCTTTAAAAAAAATCATTGCGTCTTGTAAATGGAACATCAAACCACGATACATTCCGATAGCAAATTGACGTCACACTGTCTTTTTTATAGCAATCTGGCAATTGTCGGCAGCCTATTCTGGCTTGCATACGTCACACATGTGTGGCTAGATAATTAAACGATTTCCCTTTTAACATTGATACTAATATTTCGGTTGTTTTGTCTCACAATACAAGACACATGTCATTGACCGATAGGTTTTCACAATATAAAAGAACATGATACTACTTTCATAATAAAATTCTAAACCAAAACATAAAATAAAATCCTTCCAGATGTGGAAGGATTTTTTTTGTGATGGCAGATATTTTATGTGAGAGCATGGATAGACAACTGCGTGGAGATTGTGCGCCAGCATAAAGTTAACTGTAACGGGGCAACGATGAGGTACACGTGCAGTCAAAGCAATCGTGATACGTCGACTTTCTGCGGAAACTACGCAATATATGCAATAAATTGTTCGCTGATTCGGAGTCAATCGTGATACATAGACTATCTCCGGAAACTCAGCAATATATGCAATAAATCGTTCTCTGATCGAAGTCAACCGTGATACATCGACTATCTCCGGAATCCTCTGCTGATCCAGAGTGATCCGAAATGGCAGTAACATCAGAGCAAATCAAATACCGATAGCTTAAGGTACCCTAATCCTGAAAATGTTAAGTCGACAACTTTTGCAAGAAAGAATCGTAATCTATCCTGCATAGTCTGTATCAAATACCGTTTTTATTTAAACGATTAAATGATTATTTGTACGGCGATGTACATGACCAAACAACCGATATGCTTCTGCAATCTTGAAACTAAAATGATATTTTTCGACGTTGACGAAACCCTACTCAAACTTGTCTTAATAAAAAGATATAAAAAACAACAATTTTCTGCACGCATCTTTAAACGTTTACGCGCAGTTTCATGTAATATCCATGAGCAGAACGCATTCAACGAATGCTTTTTTTGCGGACGCGACGACAATTCTCTTGATAAAATGTTTGAAAGAAAACCTATTTTCTCTAGCTTGTCTCTGTAGAACCAAACAATTGCTATACAGAGCCATTCACGCGTTTTTTTTCCTGTCTTCCATTCCGATATTCTTCGCTTTATGTGTGTAACCTGTACCGCTTAAAACTGGAATATTATCGTTGTTGTTAGTTTTATTAAATAGGATTAAGCTTTTTACCAGAATAACAAAAACTCCGTCAGTGTTTAAGAACCCACCAACTTACCTCTTACGTGAACATGTATAAGTGGTACAGGTAAGTTTAAACATATTAATTGGTTCAAAGTTTAATACATTACATGTATGTGAATATCAAAAAAGAAAAACCTTGAATGGATGAGATGACGAGCATATACGATGCTTATTTGAGTTCTGTTCCATGCTGAAGTTACTAGAGAAGAAAATGCAATATGGATCAGGTAGTTAAGGATGCTTTTGGAAGATCATCATTTTTTTCATGTCGTTCTTATACGGTTTAAATATCTTTATAGAATTCCTTGTATGACATTTTGTTGTTATAACAAAAGAGAATGATCTCGATGAATTCTCACTACGTTTACAGTAATTCTAAACCATTAATACATGAAAATGGTACAGGAAACATTTGTTATAATATTGCAATATCATAATAAGTAATAATAATCGTAATTGTTATTATTGGACAACTATCTTACATCACCAATTCAGCTACCAAGTGTGCTTCCTTTCAATAAGCATGTATTTCACAATTCATTTTGATATAGCACTATCATATACATATAGATTTCATTAAGCATACTAAGTACGTTTGAAATGAAACTAGAAAGAGTTTTCTCATCTTTTGTTACCCATACATAAATTTTAATAAACAAAGATACAATTTTAAATGCATTTGAAACAATTAAAGGACATTACATGATTACCATAAATATGTATACATTCATGATTGTAAAGTATTATGATTGCTTTGTGTCCAAAAAGGAAACAACGCACATTGTTTTAATCGGACGCTTTTTCCACTATTGAATTCACGTATTTAGATCACAATTTGTCAGTGTTTCCGTCCACTAGGGCAATGTACGGCTCTGAAAATGGCAACGAATACGGTGTAACGGTCAAAACGGTCAAAGCAATTGGCTCAATATATCAAACATGCGAAATACTATTTGATCCTACACAATTAAACAAAATCATTCCAAACTGAAAGTTACGTATGACGTTAATGAAATACATTATATTAGGCAATTAGCGAAGTAATACGAGTATGTTTTTATCACACTTATAAGCGTATAGCGGACCAGACACGTCTATGGCACGTAATTTCTGATGCTTCTGTTCATATTTACAACAAGTCAGAGACGGGAAAAATTGGGCTACGCGAATATTTTGATCGGCTTTTAATTGGGTAGAAGCTTCAGAGCATCTGGCATTTCTTAAACCTGTCCGTAATGTGTTATTCCGCATTTCTGCGACCTTTCTAACTTGTTGCATGTTTAGCTCTGTACAAGAGACGCGCTCTGGGAAAACGGGTTTTAATGTATGTGCGTAAACTATCGTCCCAGATTAGCATGTGCAGTCCGCACAGACTTATATGGGACGACACTTTCCGCCTGAATTTGATATTCGCTCAGAAGAGACTTACTTTAAAAGGAAAATACCATAACAGCGGAAATCGTCGTTCCTGATTTGCCTGATTTTATCTGGGACGACACTTTACGCACATTCATTAAGCACCGTTTTCCCATAGCGCGGCTCAAATGTTTTGTATTTAGTCTGTAAGAACGGGCTATTCTGGAGGCTGATATTATGTTGGTGGCGGGTTTGAAGTGCGCCACCACGACAACACGTCATAAGGAAAAATAACGCGCTGATATGACAAATATACGGAATACCGTTTGGGCCATCGTGGCTACACATTAAAATCCAGAGGGAGACAATGCGATAGTGTGATAGTGCGATGGCGACAATGCGATAGTACGATGGCGACAATGCGATTGTACGATAGCGACAATGCGACAACGCGATAGTACGATGGCGACAATGCGATAGTACGGTGGCGACAATGCGACAACGCGATAGTATGATGGCGAAAATGCGATAGTACGATGGCGACAATTCGGCAACGCGATAGTACGATGGCGACAATGCGATGGTCATATCGTACTGTCGCTATCGTATCATAGCATTGTCGCCATCGTACTATCGCGTTATCGTACTGTCGTCATCGTATTATCGCATTGTCGCCATCCAGGGGTTATTCTGCCTATTTTGGGAAAAGGAGTCTCACCAAATTGGGAATTTTTTATCGACAAAATTGTCCATTTTGGGAATTTTTGCTTCGACGAAACGGCTCATTTTGGGAAAACATTGTGAATTTATCATGCTTAAATAAGTCAGTGGTTTAACAAATATTTTTTTTATTTGTTATTTTGTCTTCTTTATATAAGATGCATCCGGCAAATACACCTGCTAACATCTGAGTCGCTAAAGGCTTTATTACGTCGCGAATGAAGGGAAGTCACTCTTTCGATATAAATTATATTTACTTTTTACGATTTTGAAAAAAAAAACAGTTTTGGGGAATTGGTGAATATGTAATCAAGATTCGATTGGGAACGCGTCCGTTTGCTTTGGGAATGCCTCCGTTTTCAGGAGACGCAGACAGTGCTGAAAAACCCCTGCCATCGTACTATCGCACTCTCGCGATCGTATTGTCGCACTGTCGTCATCGTTTTATCGCACTTTCGCATTGTCGCCATCGTACTATCGCACTGTCACCATCGTATTGTCGTACTGTCGTTATCGTATTATCGCACTATCAGGGTTGGCACCAATCGACCGCCACCCGGTTTTAACCGGCGGTTTTTACCGGTTAAAACCGCCCCGGTCAATACTCCCGAAGTGGTCAATACTGGTCAATTGAACTTTACCCCCAATTTTGATCAATATTCCATGCTTAATTAAACAATATTGATAATATAAATTAAACAGACATGTTGCCAATAATGTCTTAAGCTATTAATACCCACTATTTTATACCTGTTCATGCAATTTGTAGGTCAATCTCTCAAAATTTTGCAAATTATTCAAAGTTGGTCAACTGGATTTTTCTGGTTGATTGAGCGGTTTTTTCAATTCTAATGAATGTTCAGATAATTCTTGATTCAACAAGATTAACAATATGACACTACAATGAAGTGCATTATCAAAAGTATATTCAATGTTTTTGAGATCAAAAAAGTTTATACACATATGAACATTTCATCATCATCACATCATACAGGCATTGTCAAAATGTGTGTTGTTGAACTGTCACACCTTACTTGTCATGCATTCTTGCCTAGATTTCTTTAAATTCTTTTAAAACAAAATAGTGGAAAAATATTTTAATTAATATTGATATAAAAATTAAAAACATAATAACAAATAATTATAAAAAGAAAAAAAAAATAATTGAAAAAAAGAGTCTAGAGTAGACCCACAATTGGGAAACATTATTTGTTGGCAAAATCAAGAACTTTGATTGCTTATTCATTTGAAGACCAATTGAACTTTTAAATATGAACGGGAAAAAAACCTCTTAATACTCTGAAAGGGGACAAGCTAGAAGTAACTATTAAATTAATAAAACAAATTAAATTATAAATAGCAAGTTATCTCCTTTTGTTTGAGTGATATGAAATAGCCTAAGGGCAGATTTGTTCCTTGTCAATATCAGAGACTTAACACTGCATGCATTTTATTACCAATTATTTGCCAGATTTATAACCCTAGAAAACACAAGAGTTCTGTTTGTTCATCTGCTTATCAAATAGATATATCAATAGATCAGTGGGATACAATGGTAACTACGATAGTAATAATACAGATGTGATATACTGAGATAAAGATATTGCCTTAGTCCTTATGTATTTGAGGCCGTTTCCATAAATAATAAAGAAGTAATTTTTTACAGCTTTAAAGATTATTTTTACAATAAATATCTAAAAAAAAAAAGTTTGTCAATTACAGAATAATGATTGATTTAATAAAGAATAGCTTAAAGTCTTCCTTTGTGATGTTTAAATTGTATAATTTTCAATCGACCAGTATTGACCAGTAATGACCACAATAACCAGTATTGACCGGTTTTAACCGGGTATTGACCGCCGGCCCGGTCAATACTCAATTGACCGGTCAATATGCCAACCCTGCGCACTATCGCACTATGTAACTGCGCAGAATCTTCATGGAAGACTAAGAGTGTTTCAATATAAAATATAAATATTATTTTACTAATTGCATTAGACGATGGTGAATTAAAACTTACATGTTATGCTATTCCAGACATGAAAACACTATCATTGTTCCGATTCCGACTGTAGCCATATTGCACTGTTTTAATTGAAAGTTGCATAGTGTTACGTCATTGTTCGGTTATAAATAGGTCACATAACCCCAAACCGGAACTCCTGATTGAAGGGTTACAGCAGTCAACTTGATACTAAGCACACATTGTTCAGTGCATGCTGTATAGGATTTGTAAAATACATTGCAAATGGTATGTTTTGGTATCAAATTGAATGTATATTTGTAAGCAATAAGAAAAAAAGGCATTTTTGTGCTCTACTTTTTTGTTGATGGTTCCCGGCTTTGAAAGAAGGTCATACTATTTGAGCCCAAAATGGCCGCCTCCAAAGCTGTCAAACCCGGTGTGCCTATTCTAAGGTTCATATTTTGAGTTACAACGTACAGAATTTAATGACATGCATTTTTTTCCAAAAGATTATGCATTTATCTTTCCAATGATGTATGATGATAAAGTGACTATGCGCTTGATCATGGTAAAATTTGATATCGAACTTTAACTATTTTATATGTAATATAGAAGGAAATTAATTGCGCATGCGTAACCTAAATAACTTGTTTCTCTATACATATGATTGAATTTCGACGAAATTAATATACCAGGAATATCTTATCGATTTACGATTAAACTTTTTATGTTGCCATGTGTATTTATTAATATAATTAAATATGTTATGCTTATTTTTGCATTTCAGAAAGAATTATATTGTGTAGCCATTTTTGTTTACTGATTTTAGCAAAAGATTTGAACCTGCATAAATTATACAGTATATTTCCGTTCTAAGTAATTCTATAATTAACAGTAACAAACAAATACACTTTGTGTTGTGCTAATATCTAGTTTTAAAATCTACGAAAGTGATATTCTAACATAATTCTCATACGTTTAAGGGGTAATCGTGCCTAACTAATGATAATTGAGTGTTTTAGCAAAGATTAAACAAGAAAAATGAAACATAATTTGAAATCAATTTGCTACAGGAAAACGACGTTCACCGTTTAGACTTAATCGGTAGGTTACGTCTTATTCTTTGGACTACAAAAACCCATAGTTACATCCCTATGTTGCCATGGAACTTCGGAAATACAGATAGAATACGAAAAACACTGATTTGTTTTCAAAATTTGATGTAGTCGATGCTATTTAAATGTCAAGATATTGATATACTTACTCAACTGCGCAGAACGAATCGAAATGAAACGATATCATATATTTGGACTAGATTTGTTTTTTGAAAAAATAAAGACTTCCAAACTAATGATGCATTGAATTTTAATATTTAAATAATATTGCCAGCATATATGTGTCTTATTCTGAGGAAACTGGGCATTATGCATGTGCGTAAAGTGTCGTCCCTGATTAGCCGGTTCAGTCCGCACAGGCTAATCAGGGACGACACTTTCCGCGTTTATGGAATTTTTTGTTTAAATGATGTCTCTTCTTAGCGAAAATCTAATTGAGGCTGAAAGTGTCGTCCCTGATTAGCCTGTGCGGACTGCACACGCTAATCTGGGACGACACTTTTCGCACATGTATTATGTCCAGTTTTCTCAAAACGCGACACATATCATGACAGTTTAATCAAGTTTCACATGGTATTTTTCAGGGTTAGCGCGAACGCAGACCCCACACAAATAAATTGCGTACCCGAGTAACCAACATTTGTGGCTATCGCAGGCGTCAGCCCAACCGAAGTGCAATGGGAGGGCCTCTTCCTGGGGAAACCTCCTTTTTGATCAAGGTATTCCCTGTACCAGGTAAGTATGATCTGACAGGGTCACAGTACAACTTATACTCAGTCAATATATTCACAATAATATTAAATTCACTTAAGTATTGAATCAATCAAGGTTTTCTAAAATATAATTGTTGAAGAAATTGTTTAATTTAAATCATTCTCTAAATAGGTAGAGAATTTGATATGATTTTTTAAATTGAGTTTTAATATTACTTATTTTATTGTATTAAAGTGTTTTATCACATAATATGACATTTTTTCCATTACGGAAGAGAACATAATTTTATAAATATCATATGCTGCTTACAATTTATAAATAGCTAAAGATATCCAGTCAACCGTATTGATCTATTTATAGTTGAGAACTTAAGTCATTTTAACTGTACACGTTCTCTCCCCTGAATAAAAGAAATAAAACTACATGTATAGAACATCATTCATCATTTCATCGTATTTCAAGAATATAAACTCAAGCCAGAATTGAACAACATGAACAAAAAATCATACATACACAACACGCCTATCTTGTAAAGTTGTATTTATATCATTGACTTTCATAAGGCATTTGATAAAAAACACAACTTGTTCCTTGTGAATTTAACATTCTATATTTTTTTAAGGATATGTTTCGTTTGGTTTTAGGCTGTCCGGCTAGCGCAGTGGTTGGTACACTCGCTTTTCCCAGATGACCCGGGTTCAATTACAGTTCCCGGCAGCAAGTGAGTTTGGTTGGTGGTCACCATACCGGACAGGTGGGATTTCCTCCGGGTACTCCGGCTTCCCCCAACACCACAAGATCACATCAAAATTGAAAAATCTTTCAGTAACAACGAACTGGCTGGAAATTGCAGCTTTAATTAAAAATTCTTCCCAACTTTTGTGACTCAATTAAGTTAATTAGGTGTGCTTGGGCACACTCCGGGTCCACACATATTGTAGCCTGTTGCTCGGAAAGGACCTCATAAACTTCGAAATACACACACACACACTCGTTTGGTTTTAGCTTGCTTTGATAGTCACTTAAGACTGAACAATTGATGCATGCGTCACTTATTATAGCTATAATTCAACCATAGGTAAGAAACTACACACATCTATTATAAGTCCACACATTTTCTAATTCTAATTCTGATAACAAATAGCATTTTTTTTTAATAAAGTTATTTGTCTCTTTTATTTTAAGTGTGATCATAATCATCATCAACCCCTTGACCGGTTTGGCCGTTTGGGGCAAATGAGGGACGACGATACAGAAATCCTCCTCCAGTCAGGTCTGTTGTGTACTGCTGAAAGTTATTCATCCATTTGAAGGGCTTTCCACTCTTTTACATTGTCCATTCAGTTTTTTCTCTGATGGCCTCGTCGTCTACCTCTTTCTAGTGTGCCCTGGAGAACAGTCATGCACAGAGAGTCGTGCCTGGTGACGTGTCCAAACCAAGCCAGCTTTCGTACTTTAAGTGTGATAATAGAAATATAATACATACATTAACAGTAGTATGAACATAAAACAATAATTGAATATAACAACATTGTCATGTTATGTCAATGATTTAACTAACGCTTTCACTGATTGTGATTTACCCACCAACATACTGCTTAAACACATATGTTAAAGGGACTAACCAAGCAATGTAATATGGAATTTTTACACCCATTATAGCTGCTTTTTCCTGTATTTGCGCGATGATTATCTGAGATATTAACTCCGTGACGCTATATTCTCAAATCTTTTTCTATAAAGAAGGAATGTAGTTGACAATTGTTAATAGTTTTATTTGATCGTTCGTCAAAAAGTTGTAACTCTGTTACTCTTGTATCTTCAATGCAATTGAGTAATTAAATAGTAATTAAATTGAATGCGTTTTAATTCCCTTTTATTATTGTTTAATTTGAGTTACAATGCTATGACGTTAAATTTTATTTACACTTAAATGTATTATGAATATTGCTGGGCCAAGTGTGAGGTTGAGCGCTCTATAACCAGGTTTAAACCCCCAATGCGTTGCATTGACCGTTCCAAGGCGGTGACCCCAGCTTTATTCTTATTTGTGTTTATGTTGTTTTGTATTGTGCTGTATTGTGCTGTTTTGTACTGTTTCGGCAATCGGTCACTTGCCATAAATAAAGGACCAACTAATTGTTTATAATAAGANAAATGGATTTAGATCCAAAACAAAACAACAATATATTAAGGATTATATTTTACAGAATAAACCTGGTATTTTATGTATACAAGAAACACATATAGACATATATTCTAAAGCGAAAGATGTAGAAAATTTTATATCTAAAGATTTTAAATATATATGGAGTTTTTCAAGTGGTCAGTCAAGTGGTGTATGCACTATTATCATAGATAAAAATATTATTTGTCATCGTTTTCAAACGGATTATGATGGTCGCTTTATTTATGTAGATGTTGAGTTTTTAAACACACAATTCAGAATATGTAATATTTATGCTCCAAATATACCTGGGGATAGAAATGAGTATTTTAACTCTATTAAAAAATACTTTGTTTCTTCTAACCATCTAGTTATCATTGGAGATTTTAATTTTGTGCTTAATCCTAAGTTAGATAAACTAGGGGGTAATATTGATAAAGCTCCTATTGGTTGTGCTGTTTTTAAACAAATAATTGATAAATATAAGTTAAAAGATATCTTTAGACATTTATATCCCAAAATAAAATCTACTACATGGAGTAGGAAATCTTTTAATAATGAATCAATTAGCTGTAGATTAGATAGGATTTATGTGTCTCATTTATTAATTAGTAATTGTATTGAGTCTTCTATAATACCTTGTATTTATTCAGACCATGATTTTGTTAATATAATTATTAACTTAAATAACTCGAATGAAACTATATCTATTGGAAATTCATATTGGAAGTTAAACAACTCAATTTTAAATGATGATGACTTTATTTCAGCCTTTGAATTTTATTTTAAAATAATAATTAGAACAGAAGAGATTACTTTAGACTGGTGGGATGAAATTAAAAATAAAATAAAAGAATTTTGTATTGATTATTCTAAATCAAAGAAAACTAATGCTTACAGAGAAATAAAACTATTAATTACAAAATATCATAATTTACAAGATGTTGATGAAAAAATTAATATAAAAAATCAACTTGAAACTTTACAAAATAGTATATATGATGGTGCTTACATTAGAAGTAAAATAAATATGCTAAATAGTAACGAAAATGCTTCAAATTATTTTCATGACAAAGAATTTCAAAATGGTATTAATAAAACCATAACTCATATAATAGATGATGGTGTTGATAAAAAATCATCACTAGATATTTTAAGTACTTTTCATTCTTTTTATGATAATCTGTATACAGATGAACCTATTGACCCTTCTTTCAATTCTAAGTTTTTAAATAATTTACCTCAAATTTCTATTGATGATAATGATATGTTAAGTCAACCTCTTACTCTTGATGAGATTTTATTTGCATTAAAGGCAATGGACCATACAAAGTCTCCAGGAAGTGATGGTCTTACTTCCTTAATTTATGTTAAATTCTTTCACTTATTCGGTGATATTCTATTGCATTTATTTAATAATTGTTTTGAATCTGGCCATATGTCAGAATCACAAAAATTATCTTATATAACATTACTTTGTAAAGATAATAATAATAAAACATCTGTTAAAAACTACAGACCAATTTCACTTTTGAATATTGATAGGAAGATTTTGTCAAAGGTTTTGGCCACACGGTTAGGAAAGGTTTTGCCCTCTATTATTGGTATAGCTCAAACATGTTCAATACCTGGGAGAACTATTTTTGATAATATTCATTTACTTCGTAATATAATAAGTTATGTCGAGCAGAAAAACTTAACAGCTTGTTTTATCTGCTTAGACCAGGAGAAGGCCTTCGACCGGGTGTCATGGCCTTTTCTGTTTAGCACCCTTCAATCTTTTGGTTTTAATGACTCTTTTATACATTGGATTAAGGTCTTGTATCAAGACATAAAGTCATCCGTCATTGTAAATGGACATATATCTGAGCCATTTGCATTGACAAGATCAGTCCGTCAGGGCTGTTCATTGTCACCTCTCCTTTATGTTTTATGTTTAGAGCCCTTTGCTAAGGTTATTCAAGATGACCCAAATATTAATGGTATTAAAACTCCTGGTGGAAAGTTTCATGTCAAAATGTCCCTTTATGCTGATGACAATACCACTTGCCTATCAGATGAAAAGTCAATGTCCCTTTTCTTTAAACATGTGTCAGATTTTGAAAAGGTTTCGGGGTCTAAGATAAATTATAATAAAAGCTGTGGAATGTTTTTGGGGAAATGACAATCAAGATCTGACCATCTTTTTGGTATTTCTTGGGCAAAAAATTGCAAGTTATTAGGTTATAATTTTGGTTATAATTTAACAGATGATGATTTATTTCATGATTTATTAATAAATTTTGAAAGAATCCTTAATTTATGGAAATCTCGTGGTAAATCCTATAAGGGTAAAAGTTCGATTTTGAACACATTTGTATTTTCTAAAATTATATATTTTATACAAGCCCAAATAGTACCTAGCCATTATATAAACATGTTTCAAAGACGTTGCTTCAATTTTATATGGGGCAGAAAATTTGAGCCGATATCGAGAAAAACATTGTATGTACCCTTTTTAAAAGGCGGACTTAATATTCCAAATTTGGATTTAAAAATTAATTCATTCTATTTGTGTCACATTTTTAAAATAATTAATAATTACAATACCCCTTGGGTAGAATTTTCCATTTATTGGACAGGTTTGCATTTGAGGAAATATAATTCTTCAAGTGCATCTAATAACATTCCCCATAGTGAGTTTATCACGCCGTTTTATGTTAAATGTTTAAGTGTATTTACAGATTTTGTTGAAAACTGTAAATCAAAAGTTGATTCTTTTTGGTCTGTTAGACAGATTTATAATTACTTTATTGAAAATATGAATTATGAACCAAAGTGTGTCAGAGATTATAAATTTGATGATTTTAAAAATTCCTTTAAAAATGTGTTTTCTAATGCAGAAGATCCTGAGTGCAGGAACACATGTTTTACACTTACCCATAATGCTCTTTTTACAAACCAATTTTTGTTTTCCAGAAATATGATTAAAAATAGTAAATGCACTTATTGTTCTAAACCAGAAACTATTGATCACTTATTTCTTGAGTGTTATATGTCTTCATCTATTAATAAAGTGGTTTTAATTTTAATGCATGTTTTAACTGCAGATTCTCATAATTTATCGATTAAACAATTTCATTTTCTGAATGTAGACTATTCATATGGTCATGAAATTAATTATGTTTTTCTAATTTTGTTGTCTGAGTCAAGGCACATTATTTGGAAAAGCAGAAATAAAGTTAAATTTGACAGTAAACTATTTACTCCATTTGATCTCATTCGCAAACTTATTAATAGATTAAAATAATGCATTTTGTTAGATTTTAAACTTTTTCCCTCTGAGAAATTTGAATTAACATGGGGTGACTATTCTGATGTAAATGCTAGTAATACAGTTGATTTTAGAATGGATTTAAATTCTGCAATGTATGCAAATATTTAGTTACTTCAACTTACTTTCTTTCTGCTGTTTGTGTTTTTCTCTCTGCTTTCATGATGACAGCTGTAGGATCGTTTAAGGCTGATACTTGTGTTGTCATCGTGGATTGAAGAGAGAACACTACAGTGCCAAGGAATTCATAGTGAAATATGTGTTGTGTTTTGCGTATCGAATTGATTTTGTTGTATAATGTGCATGATTGCATCATCTCTTTTATCATCAGTATTCCTATGAATCATTTCAATCAGGTTTATGTGCATACACTGTGTACCCAGTATTGGGCTCATCTCATTTCAATCATTGAAGTTCATTATCACTCATTTTTCATCACTATGTATATACGACATACCATTACCGCATTTTCAATCATGTAGGTCATAGGAATATTTGACTAACTTTTTCTGTATAAAAGAGGTATTTTCAAAAAAATATAATTAAAGTACACTATTCACACTTTTTTTCAGGCTTAACTGGATGGTGAGGCTGAGGCGGGTGACCAGTGGTACCGAAGGCTGTCACGTGCCTCAGCTCCATGATCCAGGGCAGCTGTAGACTGTTATAACTTTGTTCCTATTGGATCATCGCGGGGAGTGCCCGTGCATGACCTGAGATGGTTCGCTGGGAATTTATTATTAATTAAACAAGTAAATTATTATAATGTTACACGTTATTAAATTACTATCATATATATGTATTCTAAGGAAGTGTGAAATACGTATTATTTATTTAAATACATATATAACCTCTTTATAATTACTTATTAAGACCCGCTACATTTAAGATGGTGACTGTTTATTCAAAGTGATTAATATTTCTTCTGTTTACTTTAATGATGTTCCCTTTTTTTTAAACGTGCAGACGTGAAAAGACTGTTTAAATTAATAAAGTGAAAGTGTATACTACGTGCAGACGTGCAAAGACTGTTAAGAAATTAAATTAGTTAACGTGCAGACGTGGAAAAGACTGGTTTAGACATCAACTTGTTTTCTAAGGTCATTGTTATTGTAAAAAATGTTTCTCAGTCACCTTGTTTTGTATCAATTTAATTTTTTTTAGCGGGTACCTGGGGCTGTCTACACCCCAGGTTATGCCTGAATAAAATTTTATGAAAAAGAAAAAAAAGGAGGTTTCCCCAGGAAGAGGCCCTCCCATTGCACTTCGGTTGGGCTGACGCCCGCGATAGCCACAAATGTTGGTTACTCGGGTACGCAATTTATTTGTGTGGGGTCTGCGTTCGCGCTAACCCTGAAAAAATACCATGTGAAACTTTGTGAATCTGTCATGATATGTGTCGCGTTCTGAGAAAACTGGACATAATGCATGTGCGAAAAGTGTCGTCCCAGATTAGCCTGTGCAGTCCGCACAGGCTAATCAGGGACGACACTTTCCGCCTAAATTCGATTTTAGCTAAGAAGAGACATCATTCAAACGAAAAATGTCATAAACTCGGAAAGTGTCCGCACAGGCTAATCTGGGACGACACTTTACGCACATGCATTATGCCCAGTTTTCTCTGAACAAGACACATATATGCTTGCAATAATATATAAATGTTAAAATTCAATGCATTATTAGTTTGGAAGTCTTTATTAAAAAAAAAAAAATCTAGTCCAAATATATGATATCTGGCAGAAGTGTTCCTAAGTTTTTTTGTTGAGTCAGTTGGCCATTACGGACAGTTTATTGTGATCGGGCTTAATCATTCCAAAAAAGGCAATGTTGTTAAAGGTTTGATAGTTTTGATGCTGACAAGTTACATTCAATTTGTGAGGTTTTTACGGAATCCGGATATGGCCAAGTTGATTGTCGCGTGTCGACCTTCGAGGTCGACGCACGACATTCAAGCGACGCACGATATGACTATCGATATTTGAAGTCGACATGCGACAATCAAGATTCGAGTGTCGCATATCGCGCTGGGTTTTCCCTAGGTCGACACGCGACATTTGCTCGACGCACGGTACGACGCGCGACGCACGATATGTCACTCGACACTATATCGAGCAAATATCGCGCAAGTGTCGCATGTCGACCGGTGTGGGAGTAATATTTTAACTGCAAGCACGGTGTTGTAGTTACTTTTTAGCTACAAGTAAAAAATGGCGGCATCTTGCAGCAGCGGTACGTGATTTAAATATTTAGTGTCATTTCGATTCGTTCTGCGCAGTTGAGTAAGTATATCAATGTCTTGACTTTAAATAGCATCGACTACATCAATTTTTGAAAACAAATCAGTGCTATTCGTATTCTATCTGGATTTCCGAAGTTCCGTGGCAACATAGGGATGTAACTATGGGATTTTGTAGTCCAACGAATTAGACGTAACCTGCCGATTACGTCTAAACGGGAACGTCGTATTCATGTAGCAAATTGATTTCAAATTATATTTCAGTTTTTCTTGTTTAATCTTTGCGAAAACACACAATTATCATTAGTTAGGCACGATTACCCCTTAAACGTGTAACAATTATGTTAGAATATCACTTTTGTAGATTTTGAAACTAGATTTTAACATAACACAAAGTGTTTTTTTTTGTTACTCTTAATTATAGTAAACAAAAATGGCTACACAATATAATTCTTTCTGAAATGCAAAAATAAGCATAACATATTTAAATATATTAATAAATTCACATGGCAACATCAAAGGTTTAATCGTAAATCGATAAGATATTCCTGGTATATTAATTTCGTCGAAATCCGATCATATGTATAGAGAAACAAGTTATTTATAACCGAACAATGACGTAACTTTCAATTAACACAGTGCAATATGGCTACACTCGCAATCGGACCAGTGATAGTGTTTTCATGTCTGGAATAGCATAACATGTAAGTTTTAATTAACCATCTTCTAATGCAATTAGTAAAATAATGTTTATATTTTATATTGAAACACTCTAAGTATTCCATGAAGATTCTGCGCAGTTATATAGTGCGATAGTGCGATAATACGATGACGACAGTGCGACAATACGACGGCGACAGTGCGATAGTACGATGGCGACAATGCGGTAGTGCGATAATACGATGACGACAGTGCGACAATACGATCGCGACAGTGCAATAGTACGATGGCAACAATGCGATAATACGATGACGACAGTACGATAACGCGATAGTACGATGGCGACAATGCGATGATACGATGGCGACAGTACAATATGACCATCGCATTGTCGCCATCGTACTATCGCGTTGTCGAATTGTCGGCATCGTAATATCGCATTGTCGCCATCGTACTATCGCGTTTAAGAAATACCAGATGCTCTGAAGCTTCTACCCAATTAAAAGCCGATCAAAACATNAATCATTATAAGAAAAGGATTGAAACGAAAGAAATAATTATTATATAGTTTCTCTCCTTGCAGTAGCATTTACGCAATAGATGGATGTGCTTTAAGACGTGTTTACATTTAATATCAATAAGAACTATACATAATAATTATGAAAAGTGTAGAAAAAGAAATTTGATGATGAAGGATGATTGTTCATGCAAGGACTCGAAAATTATGCAGCAGCAAGTCGTGACTGAGTCAGTTAAAGATTGTTATATTGTTGGACGTGTAAACATATTTTCATTTTCGTCGACAAACATACTTCCAAAAAGAAGTGTATCGAGCTCCACATCACTTGTTATGCTTGAAATGGTGTTAATTTATTCAGTACGAATTTCATTATAATACGAACATATCATTATGAAAAAGAAGTAGTTGTTAGTTTCAATAGCACCGCACGAACATATATTTTTGCATCAAGGTGTTCATGGAGCGCACTTGATTTGGTTCTAAGCCGCGCGTGAATCAGTTAAAGATAATGTCTACCTACATAGTAATGTGACGGAGTTTTAACTCTTTAAGTGCAAAATGTGTATGGGAACTAACTTCAGGTATTTGTGTAGCGATCATTGTACAATTATATTGTTTGGAGAATGTAAGTGTTTCAGATTTAGATGGATTAATTAAGATATGCCATGTTAAGGCTCATTTAGTCAAAGAAATTGTGTTTATATTGTTTTGTAATATTGCATGTAAATGGTAGGGCTCGTCTATAATAATGTAAATGGATGTGTCGTCAGCAAAAAGACGAACATTACTTTGAATGTCATTTACAATATCGTTTATAAAGATTAAAAATAATAGTGGCTCCAGTATAGAGCCATGGGGAACTCCGGCGTCTAGTGTGGCCCAGTTAGAAGCGGCACCTGGTAATACTTCTCGTTGACGTCTACAATTTAGATAATTTTGTAACCAAGAGAGCAACTTCCCGCGGATACCAATAACATGGGGTTAAAGTAAGAGACCATGATGCCAGACTAAATCAAAGGCGTTACTCATTTTCTTTTTTTTATGAAAAGTATAAACAAGCAGAACAATGATGGAATAATATAATACCAAGTAAGTCTCGAATAAAGTAACGCGTATTTGCTCGGCACGAAAACATGAACAACTCGTAAAATGCTCGTGACTTAGAACTTAATACGCAGTAAATACCATAAGCTCATCTATCCTCACACTGGTTAGGCTATACGCCTTACTTTCATTTTAACGAATGTGATCCCGTTAGCGCAACGGACATATTCAACTAATATAGTGGAGAGTTGTTTTCTCTAAAGCCACGGCCGGTTAATAAATGGTTTGTCGCAAGTTCAAAACACCTTCGTGTCACAATACCATAATTTTGCTTCAGGTCCGTGAGCGGTATCGCAAATTTCTTCCCGTGGGCGGCCCGCCTGCCCGGGGATCCCATGGGGGTCGGGCGGAACATCGCCAACTCGGACGCCTTGTTCGCCTATTGCGCGGACATAGTACGGGAGCACGTGGAGACATACGACGAGAACTGCATCGAGGACCTGGTCAGCGCGTACATCAGAGAGGTGAAGAAACACGAGCAGACGAACGAGCAGACGACTATGAGTTGTGCGTATTATGTTGTTTGTTAGGTCAGCTCATAGTAACATTCAGAATTTTGATGACGGTTCTAGATTCATTAATGTCAACAAACATATGCTTATTGCATATATGAAGAGGATAACAACATTATAAAGTTTTTTTGACATAACTTGTTCTAATAAATATATCAAGCCTTTTTCGTTTCCAGAAAAAAAAACTTAACTGATTTATTTGAAATTAGGCATGAGCAGCGATTCGAAAAAGAGGCCTCAACTCCTATGTGTTCAGTTAAATAGTTCCTGGGAGGTTCTTCTTCTTCAGATACAGCACTCCTTCTATATAGAAGATTTTGTGCCGGCGCCTATAGGTAAAGCAGTGAAAACTGTACAAAGATGCTCAGATGGGTGTTAATTTAAAATTATTTACATGTTACTTGGTGTGTTTTTTTATATTTCAGACGAGTATCTCGAGTCATTAATCGGGGACCTGTTCGTTGCCGGCTCGGAAACGACGACAACCGTGCTACGCTGGAGTCTCGTTTGCCTCACGGAATATCCAGATATTCAAGAACGCTTGTATAGGGAAATCACGAGCAGCATCGGCAGTTTCCGGCCTCCCTCTGTCATGGACCGGTCATCCTTAGTGCATGTGGAGGCATTCTACATGGAGGTGTTAAGGTACGGTGCATGCTGATTTTGTAAATATGGATGCGTCAAACAGAAACTCATTATATGGTATTTTGTATACTGATAATAGCTGCATGCATGTACAAATTCATCAATACAGTTGCTTTACTAATGGGTGTTTATACTTTACCCATGTGTTTTTGTACTTAACCCACGCGTGTTTGTACTTTACCAATGGCTGTTTAAAACTTAACCCATGGGTGTCTATTCTCCACCAATGGGTGTTAAATTTATACTTAACACATGGGTGTTTATACTTTACCGAAGGTGTTTATTTTTTAGCCATAAGTATTTATACTGCACCACTTGATGTGTTTACTTTATAATTATGAACTCTTGTTTTCGATATAGTCATAGAGCTTTTAGACATGTTTCCGAAGTGTTTTGTTCTATGTTGTTTTGACACACAACATGTATAATGTTATACAATTATTATATTAACACCACAGATAATACTTTATATATATATACTTAACTAAACTATATATATTAAGTTTTTTTAATTTATTGAATAAATTTGACTTTCAGATTCTGCAACATAACATCATCTCCGGACTTCACGCTACAACTGAAACGGCGACGCTCAGAGGTTACACTATACCACCCGACGCAGCTATTTTTGCAGACCTTGACTCCGTATTCAGTGATCCCGACATATGGGGCGATCCGCTCGTGTTCCGACCTGATAGGTTCATTGACGAGCACGGAAAGCTGATCAAACGGGAAGAGTTAATTGCATTTTTCATTGGTAAGATTTGTGTAAGATTTTGTAAGATACGTATTTTGTTTTATCACATGATAGCCTATACCTTGTTTTCAATGTTATACAGACATAACGTATTTTTTTATATTACACATGTGTAATACACCATTTTTAAGCGTTTTCATTGGCTACAGAATCAATAACTAACCAATCGCATGGCTTTATTTTTGGTGAAACATAAAATGACGTCACGATAGTAAACAACTTTTAGATCTATCAGCATTTGTTTGATCAATTAAGATGTATTTTATTAAGTTTAAAAGCATGTAATAAAAAAGATCTGACACTCGTTGTCATATCGTACCATATTTTATTAAACTCGTCCAGGAATTTCGTAAGTAAGCTCGCCAAAGGCTCGCTTAATAACAAAGTTCCTGATTTTGTTAAATATACGTCACGAAGACAAACTCGTATTGTAATTTAATGACAATTTAATTACATATACATAATGCCATATCCCCAACATATACACAATTCTCGAGTAACCATATCTATACGACCTATATAACCTATTCCATGCACTAATTCCCTAAATATTGTACAAGTTGAGAACGAAGTTGTGACGTCACAAATATATGAAGTCACAACAGGTGATACAACCTGGTTTGTCACGTAACTACTAACTCGTTTGATAAAATATGGTATGATATGACAACTCATGTCAGATCCTATATATAGTTTCTAAATTGAGTTCAATCTGGGCCCGCTAGTACGTGATAACGGAGTTCTATTAACTGAAATGTATTGAAAGATCTTTGTCGACAATGAAGCAACGTGATGCTTTTTTTAAATCATTCTTTGCGTGCAACATTATACATGTATTTTGGTAAAGAACATGTCTTTTACGTATATCTCTGTTGATGCTAATATATGTTTACATCTACCGTTGCTTTCAGGCAAACGCAGTTGTGTTGGGGAGTCGCTGGCAAGAACCGAGCTTCTGTTGTTCCTTAGCAGCCTCGTGCAGAGGTTTCGTTTTGAAAGTCCAGCTGGTGAAGACGTCTCCATGGCGACCACGGACGGGGTATTCGGATTGGTGCATGCGCCGAAGCCTTACAGGATTGTAGCAGTGCGTAGGGGCGGCTGACTGGCAGTTCACGTGATTAGACCAGAATGACAATACAATGATTATGAATTATGCCTTTATATATATTATCTACGAAAAATTTACGTTTAAGGGCCTTAAAACAGCGAGTGGCATATAAGTTTCATTTTATTAGCTCATCTATTTTTTGAAAAAAAATTATGAGCTATTGTCATGACCTTGGCGTCGGCGTCGGCGTCGGCGTCGGCGTCGGCGTCCGGTTAAGTTTTGCGTTTAGGTACACTTTTCTCATAAAGTATCAATGCTATTGCATTCAAACTTGGTACACTTACTTTCTATCATGAGGGGGCTGGGCAGGCAAAGTTACATAATTCTGGCTTGCATTTTGACAGAATTATGTGCCCTTTTTATACTTAGAAAATTGAAAATTTTGGTTAAGTTTTGTGTTTAGGTCCACTTTTTTCCTAAAGTATCAAAGCCATTGCTTTCATACTTGCAACACTTACTAACTATCGTAAGGGGACTGTGCAGGCAAAGTTATGTAACTCTGACTGGCATTTTGACAGAATTATGGCCCTTTTTTTGACTTAGTAACTTTGAATATTAGGTAAATTTTGTGTTTAGATCCACTTTACTTCAAAAGTATCAAGGCTATTGCTTTCAAACTTCAAATACTTTCTTACTATTATGAGGTTACTGTACCTGGCAACTTGAATTTGACCTTGACCTTTGAATGACCTTAGCTGTCAAGGTCAAAGTATTCATTTTAGCTAAAATTGCCATAACTTCTTTATTTATGATCAGATATGATTCATACTTTGACAAATAGATGAGCGTTCTGCACCCGCTAGGCGGTGCTCTTGTTAAATTATGTATTTCAATTATAATTGTTTTAGTGAATTAAGCAAAAAAGATCGAAAACGCAACCTTGTAACCAAAAAAAAGTTTATGGACGGCACAAATATTTAGGGTTGGTCGGGTGAGTGGAAAATAACTACCTCTTTACCCTTGAGATAAGATTATTTTTTATATAATATTCACTTTGAAACTGAATGTTAATACGTCTCATAAAATGGGTTCAATAAATACTTTTTTTTAGAATTTCATAGTTCCAAAAATATCACGTTCATATTTATGGCACAATGCACATGATTCACCGTTTTAGCTATTATGATGATTTATAAAGCCTTGAAAAATAGACGATTTTAGATGGGGCGAAAGCAGCTACCGTTCCCGTAAAGCCGTCTCCGGCTTTTGTTGTTCTTTGTTTCTTGGCGTAGTTGTGTTATTCAGGTTTCACCTTTATTAACCTTTACCTAGAAATTACCAACCAGCTGGTGCGAATGAATAACTGTCATTTTCGAATATTTCGAAAAAACCTAATCTAAGCAAAATAGAAAACGTTATGTCGTGTCTTCCAAAGGTTTAAAATTATATTCTAAAAAAAACTGTAGATAAAGGTATGTACGCTATTGGGAAATCCCCACTATTTCTGTACATTTGTAGAAACAATATATTGCATATATTTCTACTTTAGTTAAGCATTCGATACCGTACCTCATTCTAGACTGACCAAGAAGCTTATATCCTATGGTATTGATGGGAAAATGCTAAGTTGGGTAAATCCTTTTTGAATAATAGAAAGCATAGAGTCGTTGTGAGAAGAGCTAGGTCGGAATGGAGCGAAGTTACCAGTGGCGTACCTCAAGGTAGCGCAATCGGGCCAACACTTTTTTGATATACATCACTGATACTGATGACTCAATTGAAAGCACAATCCGGCTGTTTGCTTATTACACACAGTTGCTTAGCTAAAGTGCCCTCGGACAATGCTCAAATCCAGAGAGATACTGATAGACTGTCCCAGTGGAGTGATACGTGGTTATTTAGTTCAATACCGCGAAATGCAGCACTCTTCGTTGTGGTGTACATAACCTAACTAAAACCTACTCGTTAGTATAAGGACCTGATAAAACAGAAATTGCAAATAATACACAAGAATGTGATCTCTGAATACTATTTTCTACCAACTTGAAATTAAGTGAGAATATTAATAAATGTATTAACAAAGTAAACAGTATGATTGGGCTTGTGGGAAGGACTTTTCAACATATCAATACAAAACAATTTAGAATACTCTATAAGGCCTTGATAAGACCACATCTTGAGTATGGAAACCTGATATGGCACCCTAGATTAAAAAAAATATATTGATAGTATATAGCGGGTACAAAAGAGAGCAACCAACCTAGTCCATTTTGTCAAACATTAACCATTCATGAAAGATTAAAAGTTTTGAAGATTCCAACATTGGCATATCGTTGTTTTCGTAGAGACATGATTGAGGTGAATAAGCTGTTGTACGGTAAAGAAGATATTGATTACACACAGTTGTTTTTATCTAAATCATAATACATTAAGAGGACACATACTTAAACTTAAACAAAAATGTCAGGAAACACTTCTTCTCACAGATGGTAATCACACAATGGAACCTCTTTTCAGATGAAATAGTAACAGCGCCGTCACTGAACATCTTTAAGAACAGATTGGACAATTTCATGGTTAATGAATTAAACATAGTAATACCTGATATAACCTGGATTCCTGACCACGAGGAGGCTATTAGAGGCTGAGCCAGCCTGCGGCCCTAACCGGATATGTATATATGTAATTCATAGGCACAGTTTTGGTCCTGCAACTTAAACTAGTCATCGTATCGGTATCGGCTTTGTGCTTAGAATAACTTACACCTGAGTCTAATTTAGTTTAACGCTAGTTTCCAAAACAGTGTATTAAGGTATTTAAAGAAACGCATTAAAGCTTAAATATATTTATTTGCAAAATTAAATCAAGATTGAAACCAGGCAAAATGCGACACGAAAACCATATACCGATGTTGATCGGCCAACAATGTCATATATAAGTACTTGTCGCTGAACAATGTGTATATTGTTTTTGGCCCTTCTGTCTGTCATTGTATGTGTGTGTCATTGTATGAGTGTGCCCCAAAACTTTAACCTTGGTCACACCTTTTGCAATATTGAAGATAGAAACTTCGTATTTGGCATGCATGTGTATCTCATGGAGCTGCACATTTTGAGTGGAGAAAGGTCAAGGTCATCCTTCAAAGTCAAGGGTCAAATATATGGCTTATAAGCGCAGTAGGGGACATTGTGTTTCTGACAAACACAGCTCTTGTTTAATTAATATCTGAAGTAATCAGCAGTGACACATAACTTTTTTTTCAAATCAATCTCCAAACTTCGCAAGTACTAGTTTTTGTTTTGCGTTTACATTCTCAGAGTGATGTCTCAGATAAGAGTGTAAACTACGTTCGTACTAATTTTAATGTATGTTGATGAAATGCGGCTAGAATTGTTTAGAAAAACATCCGCGACATTAGTCACAACTCTTTGATTTTATTGAGGATTGTATCCAACAGCAAACGCAATGGGTTTCTCGTCTTGCATTAGACAGCAGCCTCACCCATATTTACTCGCTTCTGTTTCCAGTATGAAGGGTTTGTTAGGGTTATAATACCCTAGAATTGGCGACTGAGTGAAGATGTCTTTAACCTGCAACAGGGTCTTTTCCTGTGGGTCGTCCTTCGTCTATACGTCTTTCTTGAAGAAACTCTGTAGGTGTGCGGTGACCTCGGCTAATTTAGGGCGAATTTTACCATGTAATTTACAAGTTCTATCAAGGTCACATCCTTTTCGCGGACGTTTTGGGTCGGCAATTTTGAAATTGCCTCAATTTTCTTCGGTTCGGCTTTTAAACCGGTGTCAATAATCACATAGCAAAGAATGGCACTGACTTTACCCGATTATGTTTTTAAGAGGTTATAATTTGACAGCACGTTCGCGTGCTGCTCGTATCAGCACCTGTGTTAAATTTTAACCATGTTCCTTGTGGAAGGGGCGACCCCTGACCAGGATGTTGTCAACCAGCGGGTGAATACCTGGTAGTCTCTCAAATATTTCGTTCACCATTTGACAAAATATATCGCTGGAACCTTCCAAATGGCGTTCCAAATGTGGTAAAGTAGGATGATTCCTCGTCTAGTTCACATTCCAGTGTGTTGAATCAAGTATGTTAAAGCGCCTTGCGTCGGACAATTTTGCATAAACGTCATCAAATGTGGACGGTGCATACTGCGGACGTCGTATCGCGTTATTAAGTTGTTTTAGATCTACGCAGATCCGTAATTTGCCGTTGGGTTTTTCAACAACCACGATTGGATTGACCTAGTCTGTTGGTTCCGAGACAGGCCTTATAATGTTGTTTAGGCGCCATTCCCTCGAGTTTGGACTTGAGGCGAGATTTCAATGCTTTCGGTACACGTCTTGGTGGCGTCACCACCGGAATCGCATCTTCGTGAATGTGCAATTAATGTTTGCTCGGGATGGTTCCGAAACCTTTAAATAGTTCGCCGTATTTAGACAATTATATTGCTTATCCATATGACTGTTATTTTTTTCTTTAAACGCGTTTGTCAATTTCAACAGACCTAAATCAAACTTAGTTTGCAGACCACTAAGAGGCTGTTCACAATGTAAAACGTAGCCTGCGTCTCTGATGATCGTTTCTCTATTTGAGAAATAAATTTGCCCAATACATGTATGTGATTGCCTGAGTAGGAAGTAAGTCTTGTATCGGGGGCTTTTAAATGGGCTTTGATATAAAGCGATTCAAAGTGTGTTTGAGGTATTGCGCTTACGCTTGACCCAAAATCAATTTAAAATTGTATGTTAATGTTATGCAAATTTGGACCGATACTTACGTTTTCGAGTGTCTTATTGGGAGCAGACGATTGTGGTTGACTTCACGATCTATGCAATAAGGATGTATCCACGAATCGTCTTTCTGTGAATCGCCTTCCGGTGTATTATACTGTCACTGTCACCATGATCGACATCATATACGTATTTCGATTTGCACACTCGTTTCCAATTATTTTTTTGTGACGACTGTTACATGTCTCACCTCATGCGGGGAATTGTGTCAGTTCTTTTTGCAGCGGGTTACCGCAGCGATCACAGCGACGGTCCCGTCCATTTCCAGTATTAGGGGCTGTCTGCTGCACTTCCCTCTGTGCTGGGTATCGACCTCGGTCTCGACCTCCTCTACCGTCACGTGCTCGTCCGTTGTTACGGGTACTGACTACTGAATAAGTGTACGTCTTGTTTTTGGTTGATTAGCAACATGTGTTGTCTACAGTATTCTAAGTTTTGCAATATCTGTATTTCTTTGCCAAGTGTCAAATTTTCGCCTTCGTTACTTAGCTGATCAGGGAGTTTTTTGTTGACACCAAAAATATCGATCTTGGATCATTTCATCCTGTGCAATTGCTGGAAACAGACGATCCGCAATGTTTAGTTTGAGCCTTGTCACGAATTATTCGATGTTGTTAGCATTATGATTTTCCAAATATTCCAAATTGCGTAAATTATGTGTTTATAGCTAGTTAAATTCATATCAACAAATTTTGGTTTTTTATATGTGCAAAGTCAAATGGTATTTCACCTTTTGAAAGCTTCGATAACGTTTTGTCACGCGCATAATATAAAAAAGATATGTCATCCCCGACGAATAACATGAATTATTGCATGAACATGTGTGGAATGTAACCCGAATGGACAACAACAACAACAACAACAACAACGACGGAAACGCGCTGTTTCGATTTGACGATTCCGATTATTAGCCACACTTTAAACCATTCTCATACCTCCAGGTCTAACGGCAAATGTTGATATTTATGTTTATGTATCAAAAAGCTGTATAACTATTTGTTTTATTGCATACTTGAACATTCGCATGTTGTTTTATGATTCGGATATTCCAAATTCGGATACAGTCGCATAAAATTGTATTTGTTCGTCTCAAAATATATTTATTTTTAATTCTTGAACTATGTTTTAGTAGTTCCTTTCATTTGCAAGTTCCATGAGGATTGGCTAAAAATGTGACTTCAAGAGTGTTCATTAGATTTCAATATAGCATGTGTACCCGTGGTATCGGCCTTCTTAATCAATGTATGTAAATATTTGAAGTCAAAAGATTTAAAAACACACATGTTTTATATGTCAATCTATTAGTTAAATTTGTATTCTTGGACATTACAACGGAAACTGCATTTTAATCAGCAATGTTTTGACAAAATACTGGCTAGACTTATCTCCTTGTAGTAATCTGTATCATGTACAAAGTGTCTCATGATATCGGCCCTTCTGGTTGCTAAGGTTTGATACTATGTGGATGTGCTTGTTATATAAATAGTTTCTTAATGGTAAAACAAAACACTTGCTGAATGTGTTCTTTAAATATTTTTACATTTTTTTTTAAATAAGCGGTTAATAGAACATTTGATAAACCTACTAATAAATCATTAACAAGCTATCACAATTTTGTGTTACATAATTAAAAAATCATAGCTTCACCCTGGAATAAACATGACGTACTTTGCCATGAAAACCGGAAGTCATGAAAATGATCGTCATAATTGTCATAAATAACTGTAAATAAATTAAAACTTAAAAAAATTGGAAAACATTAACTGTCATGCACTTCTTAAGGTTTTATTCAAGTGGACTCGTTAAAGTCATGATACAATAGGGAGGGCCAATACTATGAGAATAAGGGATAGCAATAGAAAACTGTCTGCCAACGAAGGCTTTGTTGTTTTTTTAACAGACTGGAAGTATTTTTGACCTCAGCCAAAATATTATTATGAAAAACCAGGTTACCAGGTCAAGTCTTCAATAATTGATGTACCTTGAACTCAGGCAAGCACTGTCCCTCTTTTTTGTTAAAGGAGATGTCAAGCAATGCTGATGAGATTGACACATCTTGGCTAGATACAATTGAGAAGATGGAAGATGATATAGGAGAGATACCAGCGAACCCCAGCGGCTTATCAGACAGAAATAGAGCGGAGCAGAAGGCAGATGACACCACTGATACTACTGCACTTGCTGATGACAGTTTGGAAGAAACCTCGGAGGTTAAAATGGAAAATGATTTCATGGAAACTGAAAGTCAATTGGCAGCTACAGATCCTAAACAGGCCTCAGATTTGCCTAAACTTGAAAATGAGAATATGAACATTGGTGGTAAGATATACCCAAGTATATGTGGTTAAGAATATTTTATTTCCAGACAAATTCATTTTTTCATCTCTTCTATTTTTTGAGAAAAAAAATGAGCTATTGTCATCACCTGAGCGTCTGCATTGGCGTCCGGTTGAGTTTTGTGTTTATATGTCCACTTTCCTCATAAAGTATCAAAGCTATTGCATTCAAACATGGCACATTTACTTACTATCATGAGGGGACTGAGCAGGCAAAGTTAGATAACTCTGGCTGGCATTTTGACAGAATAATGTGCCCTTTTTATACTAAGAAAATTGAAAATTTGGCTAAGTTTTGTGTTTAGGTCCACTTTATTCCTAAAGAATCAAAGCTATTGCTTTTATACTTGCAACACTAACTATCATAAGGGGACTGTGCAGGCAAAGCTATGTAACTCTGACTGGCATATTGACAGAATTATGGCCCTTTTTTGACTTAGTAACTTTGAATATTTGGTGTAATTTTGTGTTTAGATCCACTTTACTTCTAAAGTATCAAGGCTATTGCTTTCAAACTTCAAATACTTTCTTACTATGATGAGGGTACTGNAAAAAAACAACCCCATTTTTCATTTTTGAAAGATAATGTAATAAATGACCACACCCCCACACTAGTAGTACTAGAAGTATTGAGATAGGTCCCTTCACCTTTAAAAAGAAAAGATGAGCGTTCTGCACCCGCTAGGCGGTGCTCTTGTTTATTTTTATATTTACATCCAAGACATCTTAAAGTCATGAAATTGTTTCCAAAATGTAAAATTAAAAACTTTAAATGTGTGATAAACATTCACAATAAACACAAACAAGTAAAAAACAAACGAGTGGAATCATGGTACATAAGGGTAATGTAAAATTCCTATTCTTAATTGTGGCATGTTCTGAGAAAACTGGGCAAAATGCTCATGTGTCATCCCACATTAGATTGCCAAGAAGAGACATCATTTAAACGAAAAAATCCATAAAAGCGGAAATTGTCATCCCTGATTAGCCTGTGCAGACTCTCAGAACACGCCACAATTCATGTCACAGATTCATGGTGTCTGAACATAGTGTAAATTGTATAGCCAAAATTCAGCTATATTCCCAATTACAAAAAGTATTCTTTTTTCAAACAATGTGCTAAAAAAATATCTTTTTTTTTTTTTTTTTTTTTTTTTAAAGAAAGAAGTGTCTAATAATTAGTTTTTTTTAAAGAAAGAAGTGTCTAATAATTAGTTTTTTTTTAAAGAAAGAAGTGTCTAATAATTAGTTTATCTCAATTTTATTTCAATTACATCTAACAAAGTATATCATAATGGTTAATATGATTTTGTTCTTAAAATTTAAATTATTATAAAGAGTTATATCAAATTAGATTTTCTCAAATCAGTGGACAATTTGCGCAAAAAAGAAGGATACTGAATTTATTTTAGCAATTTCTTGAAAATGCCGATAAAATTCCCAATTCCAAAGCCATGGGCTATCTTCCCAAAAAGTGGGGAAACAATCCCTGATTATTAGTAATTTTTATTGCAGAAACCACACCAGATGTCATGGACTGCGCTGTAATTCCAGACTGTGTCAATATTCAGACCATAGAAGTCGGTGATGATGATGATCTGTTCGACTTTCTTGAGAACCAGCCACTGCGGCTCTCAGATAGCGAGACAGAGGAGAAAGAACCAGAACTGGTAAAAAAAAAAAACTTTGCTTAGGGAAAAGGAGCTGTTAATGCATGTTTGTAGTGTCGTCCCAGATTTGCCTGTAAGTCTGCAATGGCTAATCAGGGATGACTCTTTTTGATATTATTAAAATTTTCTTTAAAAGGATGTCTCTTTTTTTAAATTCAGTCTAGGGGGAAAGTGTCGTACCTGATTAGGTTGTGCAGACTGCACAGGCTAATGTGGGATGACGTTTTACACGCATGCATAACGCCCCAATTTCCCAGAGCAAGATTCGATGTTCAAAAACTACACTTTATGATAAGAACTTCACAAAGTGAATCGAGAGGCATTGGTCATTGCGAATTTTATTTAAACGGTATTTGCCCTAAATGTTGGTGAAATCCAGAGGCTTTTTGAGACATTTAGTTGTCCAGATATTGGGTTGAGTTTGTTATTGGTGAGTTTTAAGAAAGGCATGTGTTATAGAGCGGGTAATCAGGTGACGATCAAGATGGCCACGTCCTTGCCAAAACAGGTATTTTACGACGTGCCACAAATTTTCATATCCAAAGTTATAATTTTGTAATCCTGCTAAGAAATTTGTAGCAAGTAAAGTCGAGATAAAGAGCAAATATTTATACAAAATAAACGCTAACCACTTTCTTGCTGATATAGCTGGAAAGTGAGCGGAAAATTTATAAAAGTAATAAAGGATGTTAAACGGCGAAAAAATACCTGTCGCAGCATGGACTTCGCTATCTTGATTGTCACATGACTATCCCCTCAGTGTTAGGTTGCTTGTTAGTGATCCAACAATGTCCTGTTTAGTTTAAACCTACGTATTTAAGCTAGATTGCATCGAAAGCCTACTGCTTATTGAAACGCTCTTGAGAAATGTCCTGTTTGCAAAGTGTATGCGATATGGCATTTGTATTTTTGCACCAGGCATTAATTACTTGTTAAACTTTTACACTTAACATTAAGCATTTGTAAACCTAGTTACTGTAAAATGTATTCTGTTAAAATTATTTACATCATTCTTTTTATGTCCCTCAGTCTATACTGGGGGACATATTGTTTTTGCCCAGTCTGTTTGTTGCTTTGTTGGTTTGTTGGTTTGCACAAACTTTAACATTGGTCATAACTTTTGCAATATTTAAGATAGCAACTTGTTATTTTGCATGCATGTGTATCTCATGGAGCTGCACATTTTGAGTGGTGAAGGTCAAGTTCAACCTTCAAGGCCAAAGGTCAAATATATGGGTCAAAATCGCTCAAACTTTAAAATTGGCCATAACTTTTGCAATATTGAAGATAGCAACTTGATATTTGGCATGCATGTGTATCTCATGGAGCTCCACATTTTGAGTGGTAAAAGGTCAAGGTCAAGGTCATCCTTCAAGGTCAAAGGTCAAATATATGGGTCAAATCATAACTTTGGCAATATTTAAGATAGCAACTTGATATTTGGCATGCATGTGTATCTCATGGAGCTGCACATTTCGAGTGGTGAAAGGTCAAGGTCATCCTTCAAGGTAAAAGGTCAAATATATGGGTCAAAATCGCTCAAAAGGGGAAATAGTGTTTCACAAACACATCTTGTTTGTTCATACGACTGCATAGTAAAACCAGTGGCCGTACAGTTTACTCCAAGGGCCTGAATTGGTTTACTTAAATATCTCACTTTTCACAAAAGCACCAAAAGTCTATTGAAATATTCAATGACATTAATCCAAATTTTGTTATTTTTCAGTAATTATAACTCCTGCTAAAAATGTTAAGGGGTGTATACTGCAATCACCATGGTCTTCTATCTGTCCATAGACACAAACTGGTACAACATTCAAATTTGCAGGCTCGTTCCTTTTGATATGAAGTTGTGCATATTTTTCATAATGACTTCATGATCAATGAATTATTAATATAAACTTTGAACCACAAGGCTCTCATCTTTTATATTCGGAATGTAACATCGTATAGGAGTCCTCTACAAAGTTTTGTTAGATTATGCCCTTGGTGTTAACACTGGCCATGCCTAGGGGTCACAAAGGTTACCGGGGTATATATAGAATATAAATAATACAATAACTTTAGCATCTTTTCCGTTGAAACCAAAACGTGCAGAGATTTAATATTTTTTATGTATCATATAGCAAAATAACTTAAACAGATATTTGGAACTTCAATATCCTTTTTGTTATTTAACACTGTATTGCAGTCCTCTACAAGTTTGTTTTACCCCCTAGTATCTACTTATGCTGGGAGTGATTCGCCCGTCCGTTTGTTCTTCTATCCGTCAGTCCATAAGAGGTTAACCCAAAATGGCATGTTTCATATATTATCATTATCAAAATATGATTGAAATAATAAGAGAAATAAGAATAACCTTTTATTAGCCTGCCGAAAAAAACTCCCCCAAATCAGGGGGATTTGTGTATACCGGGGCTGACTGCGTTTTAGTGAGGTTAGTTGGAACTGATTTACAAAATGGCGTCGTTTTTGTGATTTCCTTTAAAGAGTTGTGTATTTGTTCACCCGGTAAGCAATTTTATCTATGTATTTCTTTTAAATGAATACACCTTTTTGGCTCTACGGTGTTTTTGCTTCCCTTGGTTTTTACCTGTCACGGTCATGGTCATGATGATGGTACTGATGGTGACAGAAATTAATAACGAGTTAAATTATTCCACATTCTTGGTAATTGAATATTTCGCCAGTGCAAAACACTTTTGCTGTCTCCACATAATATGAGCTGCATGTGCTCTGGGATAATGGTGTTCAATTCATTTGCTTAAAGTGTCGTCCCAGGTTAGCCTGTGCAGCCCGCACAGGCTTATTAGGGACGACACTTCCCGCTTTAATGGTATCTTTCATTTAAAGGAAGTCCCTTTTTACCGAAAATAAAGTTTAGGCGTAAAGTGTTGTCCCTTATTAGCCTGTGCTTGCTGCACAAGCTTATCCGAGACGAGACTTTACGCCCATGCATTAAACCCTGTTTTCCTAGAGCGCGGCTCATATGTTTGCTAAAAAAATACAGGGCTTATGTTGGTGATAATTGTATCAAATCAAGCAAATGATTAGCTGGTAAAACAGATGGTCTGATTTCAGGAGCTTCATATCTTGTTCAAATGCACTGACATGATAATGAAAACAGGTGTTTATTCTTACTGCAGCATGTTCCT
>VMBQ01008980.1:0-34806 GCA_007657795.1 Dreissena rostriformis
CTACTGTATTTTACGATAAGTCAGTATCCCCTTCTCCCATCTTGTTTCGACTCAATTAACGATTGAGTTGATGACATATTTTCCTCGATCAATTAAGGATTAAATCAATAATAAGTTTGCAACAGATGTGACAACAATTATAGTGTGGCCGTAATAAAGCACTTCTAATGGAGTAACAGTTTTATGCGACTCAAAGCGAGTTCAAGCCAAAAAAAAGGTGAAAATTGTGACTGAGGCTGAGAAAAAAGTTTGAGCCATCCGATAATTCAATCCTTGGGAGTTCGAGCCAAACGACAGAAATTTATAAAAATATATAGCAATACAAAATTGGTTCTTTGAGGAGAATTCAAGCCAACCAGACATTCGAGCCAAGCTTGTTCGAGCCATCGACTGTAATTGAACTATTCTTTAAAACTTTTCACCTTAAACTGATATAACCCCTAGGTTTTATTCTATTCCTGCTATAAACTGTAAACAAAAGGACCGCCACCAAAATCTGAAAAACAGCTGTGTAGCAGTGTGTTTTAAATGTACAGGGTGTGAAGTTCTATGAGTACGTGATCAAGGCTGCCGTGAGACAAGCCAAGAGAGACAAGTCAGGCCAGCCAGCCATAGAGTCGGCCATCTTCTGCAGACTGGGTCACCTACTGCTACTGCTGGAACAATATGAGAAAGGTGAGAAATAGGACTTGAATATATATAGGACACAGTCTGGGAGTAAGATAAAGTCGGGAATATAGGAATTCTCCAATGATGTTTGTAAAATACTCTCTCAAAAAACAACAACTGGAGTACAGGTTTGTCAAATCCTTTACAAACATTTAAAAGAAAATAATTGTACAGACATCGAAAGGCCCAGAAAAATGTCAGTTATTTGGTCCGAAAACAAGGCTTTTTGTAACAATTTTGTTAATTCACATTATAGCCTCAATTTACTTCAAATTGGATTATTTTTTTCGTTTCATATATACTTTTTTAATAATTATTGATAAAAGTAAAATAAAATCAAAAACAATCTTAAACATAAACATATAAGTATAATGAACTTAAATACTTCAAAAGACTATGTTTTTCTACTTTGAACAGCTCTATTTCCAAACATTAGAGAGTAAAACTATCAATTGGAAATTGAAATGGGATCCTTTTTTTTTAATTGGGAATATGACCAAATAGCAGCTATAAAAAAAACTCAAAAAGCCCTGGACAACATTTCAAAACATTACAGACAGAAATTAAATTTCCACACCAATATTTCCTTATGTGTATAATTACGTTTTAAGTAGCGCGCATTTTTCCTTGTTATCTTAAGTGTATATGAATGTGCATATTTTTATGCCCCCGGTAGGGTGGCATATAGTGATCGCACTGTCTGTCTGTCCATCCGTCTGTCTGTCTGTCCTTCTGAAATTCTGTCTCACTTGCGTTTAGGTTTCGAAAATTGGTCATTACTTTTGCAATATTGATCATAGCAACTTGATTTTTGGCATGCATGTGTATCTCATGAAGCTGCACATTTTGAGTGGTGAAAAGTCAAGATCAAGGTCATCCTTCAAGGTCAAAGGTAAAAAAAAAAAAGCGCAGTAGGAGGCATTGTGTTTCTGACAAACACATCTCTTGTTGTTGTTGTTTACATCAATAAACGTTTTTTTTGAATTTATTCAGACCTTGTATTAAAATAAAACCTGTATTGCATATTGCACTATACTATTCACCCTGTGTTTGTGTTACAGCCCTGTCGGCCTATCAGAAGTATTACCATCTAGAGGAGAACCATTGGAAGGTGAGTATACACAGATGTCTTTATTCAGCGCCAATATCAGGTGGAAATTGCATGTTTTGGGAAAATGGGGCTTTATGCAAATGCAAAAAGTGTCATCCTAGATTAGCCTGGGCTTAAGAGAGACTTTAAATGAAAATTACCATAAAGGTGAAAAGTATTGTCCGTTTGTCCCTGGTTAGCCTGTGCAGTCTGGGACAGCACTTTAGACACATTCAGTAAGACCGGTTTTCTCAGAACAAGACCCAAATGTATAAGGTGATATCCATATAAACGGCACTTTTGTGAAATACAAAATATGTGGCTGCCAATTCATATTTGTTGTGCAAAGCTAAGACCACTGTCAGAAGCTGACTATTCTTTCAACAATTGCTTGGACAAAATGCTTGTGCGTAAATTGTCATCTCAGATTAGCCTGTGCAGTCCACNGCCCTGTCGGCCTATCAGAAGTATTACCATCTAGAGGAGAACCATTGGAAGGTGAGTACACACAGATGTCTTTATTCAGCGCCAATATCAGGTGGAAATTGCGTGTTTTGGGAAAATGGGGCTTTATGCAAATGCACAAAGTGTCATCCTAGATTAGCCTGGGCAGTCCTCACAGTCAAATCAGGGACCACACTTTCAGCCTCAACTGGATTTTCGCTTAGAAGAGACTTTAAATGAAAATTACCATAAAGGCGAAAAGTATTGTCCGTTTGTCCCTGGTTAGCCTGTGCAGTCTGGGACAACACTTTAGACACATTCAGTAAGACCAGTTTTTTCAGAACAAGACCCAAATGTATAAGGTGATATCCCTATAAACGGCACTTTTGTGAAATACAAAATATGTGGCTGCCAATTCATATTTGTTGTGCAAAGCTATGACTACTGTCAGAAGCTGACTATTCTTTAAACAATTGCTTGGACAATGACCAATTGTGGCGTGTTCTGACAAAACTGGGCAAAATGCTTGTGCGTAAATTGTCATCCCAGACTAGCCTGTGCAGTCCATACAGGCTCATCCAGGACGACACTTTCTGCCTAAACTGGATTTTCGCTAAGAAGAGACATCAGTTAAACGAAAAATTCCTTAAAAGCGGAAATTGTCGTCCCTGATTAGCCTGTGCAGACAGGCTAATCTGGGATGACAATTTATGCACAAGCATTTTGCCCAGTTTTCTCAGAACACGCCACAATTGTTGAACAGGACATTGGCTGCACATACTACAGGCCCTCTTTGTTTACTTGCCAATATCTTACATCATACTTGCGAGAGGCCAAGTTTACAAAGAACTGTTCTGTTGTTTAATGCCATGAACAAATTGTGTGAATTATATTTAGTCTGAACATTTGATGAAAACATGACAAATATAAAAGATTGCTGGTTTCCAAGAAATATTTCAACCTGCCATCTAACCAACTTATGAATTTAAAATCCAATAATGCTATTGCATTGTGTTAGTGTTTTGTTTTGGGGTTAAATATTCTTTATTAACCCATTTATGCCTAGCGTCTAGAAAAAAGGCCTTGGCAAACAGCATAGACCCAGATGAGACGCGGCGTCTCATCAGGGTCTGTGCTGTTTGCGTAAAGGAATTTATGTAAGAAATATTTTAAATATAGAAATAAATATACTAGACATCCCTAAATTTGGAAATAAATTGATCCAATTTAGAAGGATCGGAGAGTCCACTAGGCATAAATGGGTTAAATTCTTTACCAGATGTGACATGCAGTTATTGTTCAGCATCTGTTCCACAATCTGTCAATTTATGGCTGCACAGTTTGAAATAAAGTTTATTAATAGCCAACAAAAAATAAAGTTTATTTATAGCCAACAAACAATAAAGTTTATTTATAGCCAACAAATAATTCATTGAGCCACGCTCTAGGAAAACTTGGCTTAATGCAATGTGTAAAGTCTCATCCCAGATTAGCCTGTGCAGTTTGCGCAGACTAATCAGGGACAACACTTTCCACTTTTACAGAATTTTTCTTTTAAAGGAAGTCCCTTCTTACCTAAAATCCAGTCAAAGTGTCATCAATGATTAGCCTGTTTGGACTGCACAGGCTAATCTGTGATGTCATTTAGCAGGGCTTTTTTCCCCTTTTTGGGAAGATAGCCCATGGCTTTGGATTTGGGAATTTTATCATTTTCAAGAAATTGGGAAAATAAATTCAGTAGCCTTCTTTTGTAGCACTTTAGTACAACCATATATATTGATATAACTCTGTATAATAATTAAAACTAAAATCATATAAATCATTATTATGTACTTTGTTACATGTAATTGTAATAAAATTGTGATAAAATAATCATTAGACACTTCTAAAAAAAAAAAATTTTTTTTTTTTAAATTGGGATTTTTTTTCCAAATTTTGGGAAAAAAGTATACCTTTTGCCATTGGGAACATAGCCGTTATTCGGCTATAAAATCGGGCCAAAAAAAGCCCTGTAAANTTAAAATATGTTAAAGTGATTATTTAAGACTTTCCTTATTTTCTTCAAAATCTGGCATTTCACGTGATTTTTTCCCCAAAATCCAGCTTTTGGCGCGATTTTTTTCCCCTCAAAAAAGGCCAGGCCCTTTCCCCAAAATCAGATAAAAACCCCTGTGGTTGTTTTATAATATTTAAAAAAAAATAAGGCTTTTTTTCTTTTCAAGGTACTGGAGCTTTAGTGTAAAATTGACCAGATATGACCGGTACAGGATTGAGTAAATTATCAGTTAATATCAAATAATATATATACAGTCAATGTTGTGGTTGCGACCACTTGAATCAGGGCTCGACATTAACTTTTGAAGCCACTTGTCCGGTCAGTCAAGTAGACCAAAATTTCACTTGTCTTGACCAAAAAGCAACTTGTCCTGACCATTATATCTTTAAACAAAAAAAAATGTGTTGTTCGGGTAACCCGACCCTACCGACAATTTTGGTCCAGACCCTACTTTTTGTTCGTCTTGTATAAAAAAAAAACGATCTCGGAAAAAAATAGTGCCGGAAAATAACCGCGCATTTGCCAATTCCACTTTTGTTATCAATCATCCGATTTTACGCCCAGCAATTATCGATTGCACACATCAAGCGAAGAATCTCATAAATCTCAAAGGATACTCATCGTATTGACGATTTTGACAGACACGCTCCATTATCCGCAAAGAGTCGCTTTCGCACATTTTAATCCCTTTTGTTGAAACATCGCAGTCTACACAATAGGTCAGTAGAACCGCTCACAACAACCAACACTTAATAGAGTTTTCGTCCGGATTTTCTGTCGCATCAGTATACAGTACAATAACTGTTTCAATAATGACTATGTAAACGACCGTAACGATAAAGATACACTGTGTTTAATTTGCAATTAATTTTGAGGAAATGTCAAATTCCAAATCATTCGCAATATCATTCTGTTAAAATTTACCACGAAACATTTAACGGAAATTTAATACACGCACGTTTCCATGCATTTGACGTGGTGTTGTACATGAAGGGAATAATTGGCGCGCGCTTTTCTCGAGAGAAAGGATTAAAACACACTATACATTTGCAGTTTATTTGACGAATGTGATAACGTCGAGTAAAAATTAAATAGGGAAGAGTGTTTCGGATTACAAATTTAATTATGCGCATTTGAGAATTCAACAAAACACGGAATACGGACCAATTTCTAGGACGCTCATACATCGGTATGATGCGTTTTTTGTCCACAGAAATAAAAAGGCTTTTTTTATGTCGGACTAGCACTGATTCTTTATTTACTTGTCCGGACTAACAATTTGGTTGTCCCGGACAGTTGGAATACCGTTAATGTCGAGCCCTGCTTGAATTAAGCGACTTTTGTCTTATGCGACCATTTTGAATTCCCCCCGAACATTTTCACTCTATTTTGATATCGTATTAAGCGATGTTTGTCTTACGCGACCAGTGACCGCTGATTTTCAAGCATTTTGATGTCAAAATCTTGAAATAAACTTTGAGGTAAAAGTGGTAAATCTGTTGACCGTTCAGGGACAAATCAGTGTTAATTGTTAAGCCGATAAAATGTACGATTACACCTTTGTTTTGTTTTTACACCAGCCATTTTCCTTTGTCTCGATGACCGGTTCCGACCGGTGTTGATGCAGACTGCGTATCATTTTTTTGTGTTGAATAATACAGTGAGGTATTGACGCACAGTCTACGGTTTATATAGTTAACAATCTGGGACGTTAATTGACAAACTTGATCGCCGATTTTATTGCAGAAACAATTCACTGACGCGACAAACATTATCAGTGTTCTCGAGAGGTGTGAAAAATACTGTAACATGTGTCGAAATCCGTTCATTAAAACAATGTTATTGTAATTATGCTTATTAGTTTGTGTTAGCAAATTTTCCAATCAGGCCTGTTTATTTATTAGTTTTCAATTGACTGTTTTGTTTATTTCCCTATGTACCATAATAGAGTCAGATTTCCATAAGCTTACATGCAGAAATTAAAATGTCAAAACGAAGTGTCAACGTTAAATGAGAAAATTTGGGTATTGGAATCGTCTTAGAATTAAAGTGCACGTAAAATCACGAATGAGTTTGGAGTCGGAAAACCCCAAATTCTCTGTGAAAACCGTTTACATTGTATTTGGTAAATTAAAGAATAAGAGAAAACAAATAAAACAATTATTAAGTAAAACATTGTTGTATTCATTTTATTTATATTTATATTCATTTGATTACAAAAGTTGAAATCATTGTGTCAAAAGGAGATAATCCTACATCTGGATTTAAAATCGAAGGTCCGCATTCTTCCCAAATGGCCTTTTTTAATTTGAAGACCATTTTATTAAGAGACCACTTTTGGTTACTCCCTTTAGTGGTCTCTAATTACAAGATTGACTGTATATGTGTGTAATAAATGATTGATCATGGATGCATATTCTGATCAATTAAATGACAGTCCTTGGACCTTGTTACTGGTTATGTTGATAGCACACTGTTCCCCTTGTTTTAGAATGCCCCGTTCCTGTATGGCCTGGGATTCGTGTATTTCCACTTCAATGCCTACCAACTGTAAGTACCCTTGTCTGCCTTTCTATGTAGATGTTGTTAGTTTGATCCTTTGTCAGGGAGCATGCTTATGGTCCTTCTTAAGACACTTATTGAGCCTCGTTTTGGGAAAACTGGACTTAATGCGTGTGCATAAAGCGACGTCTCAGATTAGCCTGTGTAGTCCGCACAGGCTTATCTAATCAGGGATGACACTTTCAGCTTTTACGGAATTTTCGTTTGAAGAAAGTCTCTTCTTAGCAAAAATCCAGTTTAGACGGTTTAGACGGATGTTGTCCACCCTGATTAGCGTGTGCGGACTGCTTACTCTTATCTGGGACAACACTTAAGGTACATGAATTAAGTCTAGTCTTCTCAGAAAGCGGTTCAGGTAATGTTTCTAGCCAGACCCAGGTCTGAAAGCTTGTAGTTCATTGAGCTTCAATGAATGGACCTTTACTAACTGTAAGCTGTTCACGAAAATAAGATGTAATGGTAGGTTATTTGTTAACCCTTTGAGCGCTGGAACCGGATTTTGAAGGCCTTTGCAAACAGTTTGAATCCAGATGAGACGCCACAGAACGTGGCGTCTCATCAGGATCCAAACTGTTTGCTATTCTGATAGTATTATTTGAAAAAAAATCAAAGAAAATGCTAATTTTAGAAATTCAGCAGACGACATTTTAGCAGAAGACAAATTTCCCAGCATGCAAAGGGTTAATTAAATTTGATAATTTTATGTAAAAATGGAGCTTATTAAAATGATTGGATTTAAATATAAAAATGTCAGTGTCCAGGACACCAGATATCAATTGCATTTTGATGACTTGTTTGGAGGTGATGTCATTAGTAAACCGTTAAGTGCTCATATGATTTTTGTAGTGTTTTGAAGTACTGTAGTGTAGTGATCAGAGAGGTCTCGTTGGGGGGGGGGGCGTAGTGGCCATGGTGACGGTCTTAAGATCATGAGGTCATAAAATTGATCCTTGAGCCTGCTCATCATCTCTTATAATATAACACAAAGTATTGTTTCTATCCAGGATTTGAACTTGAAAGTGTCTATAAAAGCCTTCAGCTCACGATGATGCAATCGAGCGAAAATGAAAAGGTTTCAACTAGATAAGTGTTCAGATGACTGATCACTGTTTAAGTGTTAAGATTACTCATGCAGTGTTAATAACTGTGCATTATTTAATCAGAAAATGGCTGATGAACACTATCTTAATTGAGCCGCGCTCTGGAAAAAAGGGACTTAATGCTTGTGCGAAAAGTGTTGCCACGGATTTGCCTGTGCAGTATGCACAGGCTTATCCGGGGCAATAGGTTCAGCCTAGACTGGATTTTTGTTTAGAAGAGAATTCCTTTTTTTTTAAAGGCCATAAAAGCGGAAAGTGTGATCCCTGATTAGCCTGTGCGAATTGCACAAACTACTTTTTGACAACACTTTTTGCTTATGAATTAAGCCTTGTTGTCCCAGAGCGCGTCTCAATTAAATTATTATATTAGCTACTGAACATGTTGTATTGTTAGTAGAAGTTGAGCATGGTATGTGACAGCAGTTAGGTAGACGGTGTGGGGACTGGAAGATCTGTGAAGTCTGTGAAGCATTATGTTGATTAATATTTAATGACGAACATGATGCAATCACACATCAAGCCACTTCTGTTTACATATTTTGATAACATTAGTTGTATGTGACTTCTAGAAGGAGACATTTGAGCCTCATTCTGGGAAAACTGGGCTTAATGCAAGTGCTTAAAATGGCGCCCCAGATTAGCCTGTGCAGTCCACATAGGCTACTCAGGGATGACACTCTCCGCTTGTATGGAATTTTTCATGTAAATGAAGTCTCTTCTAAACAAAAATGAAGTATACATGGAAAGTGCTTTCCCTGAGTAGCCTGTGTGGGCTGCACAGGCTAATCTGGGATGACATTTAACGCCCGTGCATTAAGCCCAGTTTTCCCAGAAGAAGCTCATCACTTTGAATAAGGTCCCTTTCACAAAACTATTTAAGTTATTTACAACAATAATTTATAAATAATAAAAGCAATTATATTAAGATAAATGTGATTTGATTTGATTTAAAAATATTATTTAAACCTTTGGACTCAACATATTGACTTTCAAATGAACTCTAGCCCTTTGTAAACCCTTTCTCATCTTAACCTGGGAGTTATTTGACCCCTGATCTGCTGGGTACCTGGTTTATACGAGTTTTTTACTGCCCCCATTCCTCCCGTGGGGAGCCCCCCATTTACAGTGGCGTACATGAGTACAGTCATTCCTGATTCTGACTGAGAAGCTGCCAATTAAATGCAACTAAAATCATAACAAGTGCTCCATATTTCTGTCTGTACTCCCTGTGTCCAACCAACTGAGATCTAATTGCTTGTTGTTGGTGTTGGTGGTGGATTTGTTCTTGCTTCCCACTGCCAGTGAACATCTGCACACACTTGAACACTCTGCCAGTTTATGTAGGCCGCTTTGTTTGCTTTTACCAGACAAAGAGGTGTAGCCGACATAAGGACAAAACTATGTCTGCTTGTAATTCTATATTTACCTCATCACAAAGTCAATCTATGACCTCTTTAAGATCCTCTGGCGAGCAGGTTTTTATCTGCTAGCCATCTATTTACTACCGTAGTCTATATATCTCATTTAAGTTAAACATACACATGAAGTGTTCAGTTATGATTTACAGCCTTTATACTGAATGACTGGACTTAAATATTTTGGATAGTGATCACAGAAAAAGTGTGTTGACTTTGAAGTTAAGTTTTTTAAGTGATTATAATTTTGTGCATTGTTCTTTAAATTAAGGGTTTTACATTTTGTGTTCTGAATATAGGTCCTGTGATTGAATTATTAATGGTTTAAATGTCACAATCTTCTTGTATACTTGTGATTTGCACAGTCTTTGTGGATAGAATTTCTGTGTCAGTGTTCAAATGAGCGGATTAATTTGTGAATGAGAGCAGATTGTAACTACCGGAGTCAAACAAAGAAAATATTGATTAGACAGGCTTGATCTTTCATGTTTAGTGGTAAGTAGAAATACGCTGGCTAAGCAGAATACTCCAAGTTCATTGCTGGTTATGAGCATTTGATTTTTTAATTGCTTAATTCGATAAGATTTCTTTATGACATTTTGTGATCTTGGGTGCATGTGCAGAACTTGAATGTGTTTAGTGTTTACAGAGAGAGCTTGTTTATTTTTAAGTGGTATGTAATTGGCATTTGATTATGAATGTGGTTTATTTGTTTACAAATATCTATGGCCAGTCGTGTCAGGTCATGAATTTCATCATCATACATGGCAATGAGATGCATTATGGGAAAACTGGGCTAAATGCATGTGCCTTAGGTGTTGTCCCAGAATAGCCAGGGCAGTCCACACAGGCTAATCAGGGGCGACACTTTCCGCTTTTATAGAGTTTTTCATTTAACGGAAGTCTCTTCTAAATGAAATCCAGTCTAGACGGAAGGTGTCGTCCCTGATAAGCTTGGGAGGACTGCACAGACTTATCTGGGATGACACTTTACACACATGCATTAAGCCCAGTTTTCCCAGAATGCGGCTCAGGTAATTATTCCAGCCAGACCCAGTCCTGTTTTAGTAAGCTTTTAGTCCATTCGTGCAGAAACGGATTTTGAGAGCGCCCGCAGATGATCATGTCCGAGAACATGTGTATATTCGCTATTATTGCATAAACAAATCACACATACCAAAATAATTTAAAATAACATTGAAAACAATATGTCTTGTTCATTTTACATCGACAAAATAATTTGATTATTTCATATGACGTCATACAGTTCAAGGTTGTGTTTAACATGTGCCTCACACGGTCATCATCAGAAATGATAAGGCTTTACCTTTGGATAGGCAGTTTTCGATTTAAAATGTGTTTAAACAGTGGATTAATGCAAATTTGAAATGCAGCTGCTCAAAGTAAGAAATGAGGAATTATTTTGTTGATATCGAATGAACAAAACATATTGTTTTCAATGTTATTTTAATTTATGGATATGAAAAACACATAACAGGGCTTGAACAGCACGTGAATCGCCTTATTAATACACAATTTCTCCCGTTCAAGCCCTTCTTTTGCCAAGTTTCTGCACCCAGCAGAGGGCATTATAGATAGAATTTATGCAATAATAACTGTACATCCAGTTTAGACAGAAAGTGTCATCCCTGATTAACCTGTGAACACTGCACAGGCTATTCTGGGACAACACTTAAGGCATGATAAGGGATGACACTTTTCGCACATGCATTTAGCCCAGTTTTCCCAGAATGAGGCTCCTATGAGGATTTAAATGCTGATTGAAATAATGAGGTTTATGTTGTTAAAGTGACTACTTATTTATCAATCAGTATTACCATGATCAGAGTATTTGAGTAATTTTGTTGTTTTTCAACAAAGTTAATGACTTATTTTCTTATGAATGTTATGTATTACTGCTGCCTAACTGTCTTTTCTGATAATGATTTTGAAATTATAACAATAATTACAGTTATGACATTTATGACGATGAGTATGTTGACAATGATGAATCATTAATGATGCTAATAATTAAGATGATGATCACGAGGAAGATCATCCAACCATTCAACTACATGCAAACCTGGTGAAATCTTCCAATAAGTTCCTGCTCTGTGAACTGGGATATGAATCAAGTCTGTGTATTTAGGGCATATCATGTAATTTCATGGAACCCTGAACACTTGGGAACTCACATCTCAAACAAAGATGAGAAAATGTTTCAGCATTGCACTTCAAAGCAACATGTGAGAAATTCACACCCCATCATGTTATGTCATGCCATGAAATTGGTCTTGATGTGGTTTTTACTTAAACAAATTAACAGCATGAGAAGATAGTGCTTGTACATTTGCGTAAAGTGAAGTCTCAGTTTAGCCTGTGCAGTCTACACAGGCTAATCAGGGACGATACTTTCCACTTTTATTGTACATTTTGTTTGAAGGAGAAGGGCTAGCTAGATATGTTCATTCTCTTGGAAATTACTACAGCTTTGTGCACTTTCTCAGACCAAATTCCACGGAGATTAAATGCCCTATTTCCTGATATTACTTGGCCCATTTTCTGTATCTAATATTCACTGTGTCCATCTTGTACTTTTGAGTAGCATGTACACTGTATGTTATTTCTTGGAACCAATATCCTATCCCTTTGAGCGCTGGAACCGAATTTTGAAGGCCTTTGCAAACAGTTTTGATCCAGATGAGACGCCACAGAACGTGGCGTCTCATCAGGATCCAAACTGTTTGCTATTCTGATAGTATTCTTTGGAAAAAATCGAAGAAAATGCTAATTTTAGAAATTCGGCAGACGACATTTAAGCAGACAACAAATTTCCCGGCATGCAAAGGGCTATTGATCTGCACTCTTGGAACAAGACCAAGTCACCACTGACCTATTTCTACAGCTGAGTTCATTGCCATCAAAATATTCATTGTTGTAGATATTCATAAGGCAGTTGATGTATGTGTCTGTTTGAGGCTTGGGTCATTGACCTTTGATATGTGAGTGCAGATAATAATTGTTATTGTGATCTAAACAGAGAAATGGGGGCATTGAAAATATAGCATGAAATGATGTTGGCAACATAGTGACTGACGCAAATTCTGTGTCATCCTCTCTCATATTAAAGCGAGTATGTACGATTTTAATGTCAAATCGTTTTACTCTCGATCTTAAACCAACATATGAATATGAATGAATATGAATGAGGAATGTTATTTAAAATTAATAAACAATCTGTATATGGTATCAACAATCAAATATTATTTTCTTCAATGAAATTTAAAACGAACAAGCTTACGCTGATACTGATATGTTGACTTGTAATTCACGGTGCCTATACCACGTTACTTTTCAGGATCTGTGTGGGGAGACAAATGTCAACAAAACCTCGACTCAGGTAACATTTTAAAGGATTTCTTTTTAAATATTTCACCATTTTTAATGGGATAAAGTGGGGAGCCCGCTAATTTGTGAGAGTTTTCTTTATGTATCATTATTTGTTTTAAACAAATAAGTATTTTTTCATAAAAATGCAATGGCGCGTTTGAATGGTTAGAAAATGTTGGATCAGTGTGGGGACTTCATATTACAAATGTAAAATTGCACTTTACTGAAAAAAATACTTATTTGTTTAAAAAAATCATGATACCTGTAGAACACTCTCACGAATGAGCAAGCTCCCCACTTTATCCCATTAAAAATGGTGAAATATTTAATAAGACATCCTTAAAAATGTTATCTGGGTCGCGCGTTATTCTCCTTACACAGATCTTAAAAAGTCACTTGAAATAGGCACTGTGTAGTGTTTTATCCAGGCCGTTTTAGCGTGCCCCTTTTTTGTAGCGCCCCGCTGCCCCCTTTGAATGCCAATCAGCGCCACGCTGCCCTTTTCAAAGGCCGCCGCCCTGCCCTTTCATGAGCCCCCGCTTTTTTCCGCCGTGCGACCTTATTGATAACATCTTAATTGCCTCTTAACCAAGCTTCTAAGCCGACTATTATCAGCGAAGATTCGCGCGGTTGTGAATTCGTCATGCGTGAATAACCATGTGTCAATATCAATCGATAATTTCAGTGGCTTTGTTACACAAATCGGTCCGTAATGTGTATTCCTCCACGATAAAATAGTGCACAGTTACTTTGGAGACTTGATGAAAACCTTGATGTTATTAACGTGGAAATTGTGCATTTCATGCATAATTCAGATATATCAAAACATTTATTATTACGCCTAATTAAATTAAAAAAAAAACACCAGTTGTATCTGTATCGTTATTGTCTTTAAGATAATTAATTATTGAAAGAATTACTGTTATGTATTCTAATTAAACAAAATGCGAATCACGTATAAGCGGACATATTATACAATTTTAAATTGCTATGCGCACCTGTCGCTTACATCATTTTAACAAGATGGCGGACTATACAGAATATAAATTGTGACTCGGCAAAATTGGCAAATAACGATCGAATTAACGATGGAGATCATACATATAGAAAGGGATTGATGAAATGCCTCTGATAATCGACTATGCATAACACGTTTTAGATACCAACAACATATTTATGAGTAATCATATCAGTGGATGTAAACGAGTGTTTGTAAATTGTTAGTGTTCAGTTTACTCGCAAAGTTAAAAGTTAAAGACAAACATGGTTTTATTTATATGTTAGTGAATCTGTGTAAAATCAGATTCGCATGCATACAGTCTTCACGCTAAATATTTTAGACCAATAGCCCTTCGGGCTAATCAGATAGAATTTTTAATAGCCCGAAGACAGTTTCAATAGCCCGAAAAGGTTAACATACATTTTATGACTTTTTTGGCTCGGAGCAACAAAAATATTCATTTCCAATCAGAAATAACTTCTAATGAGTAAAAACATTTGCCTGTCCCATTTACAACAGACTGTATTATTTATTTTTGGTAACAACAGCAAAGGCATGCTCCCCGGACATCTCCATATCTCAGTGTTTCAGATTGGCCCTAATTTCCTCAGGACAGGTTTCCTGAAATGGCTAAATGGTCAATTTTTTTCAGGACATTTGTCCTAAATCATGAAACAATTTTCATAGAGTTTTATTAGCGCCCCGAGCCCTAACCTATTGTACTTTTATAGTCTTTCTAGTTGCAATTTCTGGTGAAAACAATACGAAATATTATAAATCATACCATCCGTATCACCGCATGTGTATTCATCATTCTATAGACATTTTCATAAAGAATGTCGAAAATAAATTTAAATCGACGAAAACAAAACTGTATCCGAAAATGACAGTCCGAAAAAATGTAAGTGTTTTGCACATGAAATCAAAAATGAAAACCAGTTACCTAGCAAATACGTAATAAATATATAATTTTGTTAACATATTGCTTAAATATATGCTATTGCAGTGCTTTATTTTGCTAATCGATCACTTAAACTTTTTCATTTGCAACGTTTGCTGACTTGTACGATTTTCGGAAAGTAGCGAAGATTTTTCGTCAGTTACCGTTCATGTTCGCGCTATCCGCTAACCAATCAAAAATTAATAATAAAATCGTCCATCTCCGGAGTCTCCGTAAGAGTGGAACTCAGACGTGTTGATTGGCTAACGACTTGTACCGACTTCTTCCATTGATTATGTCTTTAACCCAAAGTGGCTGACCGGTGTTGATGTACTTTTTTCACTTTGTTTATTATTTTACCCTAAAATATTCAATCCACCGGTCTGGCTATTTAATATGCATTTATGATCGACTGACCGTGCCAAGAATCGACTCAGGCTACCAGTATTGGACGCAACCCACTCGACCGACGACCGAGTCGATTGATTTTTGCGTTGGTCGAGTGAAAATTCCAAGCCGGTAGCCCGATCGGTCGAGTGCTTTTTTTCGTGTCCGAACTTAGTAACATGTCCGAAATAGGTTCCTATAGTTAAAGCTTCCTCAGCATTCCGGAAATTTTCGCTTGGTACCGATTGTGCCAGGTATTTTATTTATGGATTTTTGATTGGCAGGTGATGGCGCGGACATGGACGGTAACTGACGAAAAATCCTCGCTACTTTCCGAAAATCTTACAATGTCCGCCTTCTTAAAATATCGATCGATTTGCAACAACAATTTGCAAAGTAAAGACTGCACTATCTGCTTAGCATATTGTAAAGCAATATGCTAACAAAATTATATATTTATTACGTATTTGCTAAGAAACTTGTTTTCATTGTCTGAAATTAGACGATATGCACATTTTATTTCATGTGCAAACCACGTACATCTTTCGGACATTCTTTTTTCGGATACAGTATTTTTAGTCCATTTTAATTATTTATTTTTTTATTTTCGACGTTCTTTATAACATTTTCTATACAATGAGGAATACACATGTGGTGATACGAATGGTCTGGTTTATACTATTTTGCATTTTATATTCAAGATCAGATTAAAGAATACATATTAACCAGTAATTGCAACTAGAAAGACTAAAAAAATACAATAAGTTAGGGCTGGGGGGAGCTCTGCCCTTTATCGTGGTTGGCGACGTGCGGCCCCAGACCCTCAGTCTAATTTTCCGGATTTCACATTCGGGACAATTGACACCCCTGCTATAGAAGCTTATTCAGAACTGAAGCGGTAATCTCCATTGGGCACTCATTGAGTACATGCTTATTCCTCAGTGTAGTAAGTTGATCTCTCTAGACTCTATAACTAGTATTATTACCGGATGGAGTGGGTTAGGTCCAAGACTGACATAGTACAAATGTTACAGAATTATAACTTTCATTCGGGCTAGTTAAAATTGATTCGGGCTAGTGAAATTTTCAAGCTGGTAGCCCGATCAGGATAGTGCCTCAAAAAAAATAATGCCAAGACTAGCTGGGCTACGGGCTTATAGGCTAATTCGAAGACTGTATGCATTAATGGCTTTATTATGTTATTCGTGCTGAACAGTTTACTGAAACAGCATGGAACTTAAATGGACATTGCAAGGTAAATATATTAATAAAAGTAAGTTAAATGCATCAATTACCATTAAATGTGCTTGTTTATATATTTATGTTTTTCCCACAACTGCCTCTGATGCGAATACATGTTTCTCTCAAAACCAGGTTTTATTGAACGTTTTTGCCCTTTTTTGCCTAAACTTCGCTGTTAAAATGCCCTTTTTGAAAGTAATGCACCATGCCCCTTTGCCCTCCTGGGATAAACACTACCGTGACTTGGTAAATGTCAAAATAGAGGGAAAATTGACTCAAAAGCAAGCAAGCCTCTCAAGAGGTTGGGAGTATTTCCCTGAAGTGTTTGTAAGAAGTGCACACAATTCAAAGAAATTCTAAGAGATTCTTCCCATATTTCCTTGTACCACTGCATGAGTCAATAACTCCAATACAGAGTTGCTGATACAGACTTTAGCCTCTAACACATTATTGATTTGGCTCACCCAATCAGTTGAGTCTTGACTCCTCTGCAGTAGCTGAGTTGGCTAAAAATAGCCTTCCTTAGGAATTCAGCCTTGAAAATTATGGCTTTTGAATAGGGGGCTTCGCTTTAGCCTGTGGTGGCCCTTTTTGGACAGTGTGTGCATAGGTTGAATATTGGTGTTTTGATTGGAAGTGTGCCGGTTGTGGTTTGGATATAAGACTGCAGGTAAGTTATCTATTGGATGGGCAGTGAATTGAGTACTGAACTTTTCTTTCTTTGGCATGAATTTTCTGCTGCATCATGAATAGATTATGCACATGACATGATGAAGGTTGCTGGAGTAGAAACTGGTTAAGATGCCATGGCTTTCATGTATTGCATCATCATGTTGGTACAGATGTTAACTAGATGTTGGTGTGTATTTGATGGAAGTGTTATATCCTCAATTAAGCACTGTATATTGGAGACACTGAGCCTTTGTGATGGTTATAAACAGCAGATGCTGTTCAGAGTTTAAACATGACCTTGACATTTTGATGTTTTTATTAGAGCTGTAGAAGACAGTTGCTACCATAGTGATTGGTAGTTTCTAGTTTGGTAGTTTATTGTATGATGGTGAGTTAGAATCTAATAAACTATGAAAACTGATTGACAGATTGTTTGCATATATTGTGTGTTACTTCATAATTATGTATTCACTGGCTTATTAAAATATATGTTTAAAAATAATTGTTATCCTCTATAATAATTGAGCCTCGCTCTGGCACAAATGGGGTATAATGCATGTGCGTAAAGTGTCGCCCCAGATTAGCGTTTGCAGTCTGCACAGGCTAATCTCCCGTTTATTTTTTGTTTAAAGGAAGTCTCATTTCAGTAAAAATCCAGTATAGGCGAAAAGTGAGGTCCCTGATTTGCAGTCGGCACAGGCTAATCTTTACCGACATTTAACACACAAGCTTTAAACCCATTTTTCCCAGAAGGAGGATCAATTATATGAGATAATGTTGCGAGTGTTGGAAGTATAAGTATACATGTACCTAGCTTCAAGAACGATGATGTAATGAAGGAAGGTTAACAATTATGAGCATAGAGCTGACAAGTTGAAGTGGGAGATAAAGTGGTAGACATGCAGGAATGTACAGGGTTAACATTGATCATGTTTTGTATACAATTTTAGCCACGTTCTAGGACAATTGGGTTTAATGCATTTGCCTAAAGTGTCATCCCAGATGAGCCTTTTCAGTCCGCACATTCTAATCAGGGACGATACTTTCTGCTTTTTGTATTTTTGGTTTAAAAGAAGTCTCTTCTTAGTGAAAATCCAGTTAAGGGGAAAGGAAATGTCCCAGATTAGCATATGCATACTGCACAGGCTAATCCTTGATGTCACTTAACCCTTTGCATGCTGGGAAATTTGTCGTCTGCTAAAATGTTGTCTGCTAAATTTCTAAAATTAGCATTTTCTTTGATTTTTTTTCAAAGAATACTATCAGAATAGCAAACAGTTTGGATCCTGATGAGACGCCACGTTCTGTGGCGTCTCATCTGGATCCAAACTGTTTGCAAAGGCCTTCAAAATCCGGTTCCAGCGCTCAAAGGGTTAAAGCTTATGCACTTAGCCCCGTTTTCCAGAGCGAGGCTCATTTTATTTCTTGAAATTGATATTATTTTGTCAGTGCACTAGAACAGAGGAATGACATGCCTCAACCATACACTAATAACATTATGAATATTTTAGCATGTGTAATGTCGCACAAACAGCAGCAAAATTGCTTACATCAATGAATAAATTGATGATACCGGTAGATGGTTTTCAAATCCAATGTGGGTTTTGTTAAGTCTCTTCACAGTCAAAGAGTGTTTTCTACAAAATGTATAATTTTATTCAAACGTTGGTCTGTACTTAGGGACAGAGGTGTGATATTCATTAGTTACTTAAATTGTGTCATTGCTAGACTTCTAGTGTTTTTTAACAATTTTGGGAATGGGGCTGGGGTCCTTTTAAAGGGAAAAATCATGCAGTTATGAATTAAATTGGGAAAATTAGATAGTTTACTATAAAAATGAGCATAGAATTGTGTCTACAGTATTAAGGTAGCTTCAGTAACCAAAGTGCTAAGTAGGTCACATGATGACATTTCATAAACAATCAAACCAGGTACACAATCTATCTTCATATTGATGTAGCTATCTCTTCCTATCTGTTAACAAAGGGCTGGGTTGTTTTGGCGTTACATCACAGGTAAGAGATGATACAGATTGCTAGCCAAGCATTGTCCAGTAATCTTACAGAATTACTGAATGCAATTTGTAAACTGTGATTGTTGACATTTGATCTTAACATTTTTAGGTTGTCTTTATGTCATGATGGGATTTCAGTTTTTTCATATTTTTAATAATGTAATATAATTTAAAAATTTGCTCAACTCTATCGTGGGCATTTTCCGTAAATGATTTGTGTAAGCATGGATTTTTATGCCCCTTTTTAAAAAAAAGGGGATATATTGTTTTTTGGCGATTGTAGGACAAACGGCACCCGGACAATCGGCACCCTGCGTTTTTTTTGCAATCCCGGACAATCGGCATTGGAAAATGTGTTGACCCGGACAATCGGCACCCGATTAAATTGTAAACCCGGACAAACGGCGGCGATTTATATTTATTATTGACTGATTACATCTGCATGCGGTACATAGTGAAACTCGCGATGAGTTCGTATTGCAAGCAGACCTGACCACACTCATGTTAATACGAATAATGATTCCATTTTCGTTCTTCTATTTACACTTATTTTCATTCGCAGTTTGTTGTTTTCGGGAAACATCATAGGAAGTAATGCTTTAATCATATTAGTCTAATTGGTTTAATAACACCTGTAAACGATTTACATACAATTAATAATTAGAAGTATGTAAATCGTTTACAGGTGTAATTAAACCAATAAGCAGATTACGTTAATCAAGGTGCTGACGGGTTTTATCAATCGTCTTTTATCGGGTGCCGTTTGTCCGGGTTTACAATTTAATCGGGTGCCGATTGTCCGGGTCGACAAATTTACCGGGTGCCGATTGTCCGGGATTGCAAAAAAACGCAAGGTGCCGATTGTCCGGGTGCCGTTTGTCCGGATACCTTTTTTGGCCGGTCTGTCTGTCATTCTGTCTGTCTGTCCAAAACTTTAACCAATATTTAAGTTTTGTCATAACTTTTGCAATATTGAAGATAGCAACATGATATTTGGCGTGCATTTGTATCTCTTGGAGCTGCACATTTTGAGTAGTGAAAGGTCAAGGTCATCCTTCAAGGTCAAAGGTAAAAAAAATAAATCAAAGCGGCACAGTAGGGGGCATTGTGTTTCTGACAAACACATCTCTTGTTATTTGATATACTTAAAGAAGATTGGTTTCAATTCATTATCTTGTCTGAATGTGCTTAAACCAGTGCTATTTACAACTATGCATAATCATAATATGCTCAATGGAAAGCTGTATCAAAATAGGGTACCAAGCTATTAAAGTTCAATTGAAATGAATTCAAAATAAGCATTTTTTTAAACAACAAAACAATAAAAACAACATTTTTAAATAACAAAGGTATACCACTTGATTATTGTGTTTTTGTAAAGAAACGTAGTGGTCATTTTCTGATTGCGCTTATCTGATCCAGAAATATATGTACGTTTTGATCAAATTGTAAAAAAAACTAATTGACAAATAGGTTTGAGGGAAAAAACTAATTGTTACGAAAAGCTGGCAGTGAAAACTAATTGACCCAAAATCTTATCTGTTGCCCTGATAAATGGACTACATTTTCTTTCTGTTACTCTGCAAAACAATTGTATATTTATGTCAAAAAAGCAAAATAACAGGAAAGATCTGTGACTGTGTTTTTCCCCATTGAGCGCCCCACTGTCGGTGGTTGACCAGCATATTGACCCCTGGGCAGTAGTAACTGACCACTAAAAGTCCAGTGTGAACAGGTGTATGGTGCACTGACTCCTCAAAGTAGGTCAGTCAATCAATATCTGCTATTGATCTGTGCAGTGACTGTACATTTGTTAGTATAGACACTAGACACTATAGACCGTTCAGTGGAGTGTGGGGAATTAGTGATCGGGATTTGTATAACTTGACATTCTTTGTGTTCGTTACATCAGGCTATTTGTAAAGTGTGTGTTAGTTGGGACTTTGTGAGTGTGCGTAGCTTTGCATTTTGATCTTTGTGCTTTAGCCAGATTGGATTTAAAAACTACTGAGTTTGCATTGTAAGGTTGAACTCAACAAGGTATGTTTTATAATATTGTATGTTGTGGTTAAATTATCTGTAACAAGCTGCTTTAATTTGACATGTTGAAGGTTGTTGACACGGTAAGGCCAAAGGCTATATGTCACATAGTTGTTATACCGAGTGGTTCATTTTTTATCAAAGTTTATGTACAACTATGATTTTCACATTTTATTTCAAGTTTGAGACAAAAAGTTATAATGTAATGTATATTGATGGAATGTATTTATCTTTTGTTAATGATCGTGGGAGTATTTCTGTGAAGAGATCAAGAAAAATGGTTTAATTGCAAAGAAGGTTTGAAGTGGCTACAATTATTAAAAGTAATATAATTTTGAGAAGCAATTGAAGTGAAACCTAAAAGATGAACAACAGGACATTAACCACTGGTTTAATATTAACTATCTAGTCATGATAAGCACTTTGAAAGCTTCTTTGAAAATCACACTGCACTGTATTTATCTCTCATGTACCCCAGTGTCACTTGAACGTAAGCCTCACTCTGGGAAAATGGGGCTAAATGCTTGTGCGTGAATTTCGTCCCAGATTAGCCTGTGCAGGCTTATCATTGACAACACGGGCTTGAATGGAATTTTAAGTATAAATGAAGTCTCTTCTAAACATAAAATCCGATATAGGTGGAACGTGTTGTCCCTGATTAGCCTGTGCATACTGAACAGGCTAATCTGGTATAACAATTTACCCACAAACATTAAGCCCTTTTTTCCAATAATGCGGCTCAGTTATTTGCTGATGCATTATTTTCTCTGTGGGCCAGGAGAACTCAGTCAGTAGGTATTTCTGTATTGATGAGGCTGGATTTCATGAAATTAACAGTAAGCTGTTGCTATTCTGGTTCTGTGCCATGCCATATTGGCTCCAGGCCAGACCTGGTGGGAAAACAGGCAATCTGGAACTCAAAGAGTAAAACATGTTTTATCTCTGCATCTGTATTGCATTTTTATATGAGATAAGATTGTTTGGCTCTCAACTAGTACAGTAACACACCGTTGGATTGAAAACAATTACCTATATGCACCATGGGGAAAGTGTTTCCTCATTGGCATATGTCCATGATATCTACTATCCTACCAGTCTGTATTATTAGAGATTGATCTGTAGACTTTAACTGATTGGGAAGCTCATGAGAATTCCTGGATTTGGTTTTGGTTTGGAGCCTTTATTTATATAATATGTTGAGGCTTACTTAAGTCTTAACATCTGTTGGCCCCAAAAGCGTAATTTTGGCAGATAAAATTGACTTAAACTGGACATCTTTTACAGGGAAAACATGTGGGTGTTTGGGGTAATTGATTTCTGTTATATGTTAAATTATGTAACAAAAATAAAGTTTTATTGTGTTAAAATGCAAATAGTTATTTAAATTAAGAGTCATTCACTGTAAACATGCTAATTTTAAGCTCACCTGATTGATCAGGTGAGCTTTTTGGATCGGTCTTTGTCCGTTGCTGTCTGTCCGTCAGTTAACATTTGTTTGTAAACACTCTAGAGGCCACATTTCTCGTCCGATCTTCATGAAACTTGGTCAGAAGATTTGTCCCAATGAAACCTCGATCGAGTTCGAAACTGGGTCATGCTGGGTCAAAAACTAGGTCACTAGGTAAAAAAAAGGAAAACCTTGTTCACACTCTAGAAGTCACATTTCATGCCCAATCTTCATGTAACTTTGTCAAAATGTTTGTCTTAATGATATGTTGGTTAAGTTCAAAAGTGGTTCCGGTCCGTTGAAAAACATGGACCAGGTCAAAGCTTGAAAAACCTTGTTTATCTTTAACCACAAAGCACGCAGCTTTGATATTTGATATGTGACAAAGATTGTTCAAATCATGCCACTGGGCAAGCTCATTTCACAGGTGAGCGATCTAGGGCCATCTTGGCCCTCTTGTTTATGCCCCCTTTTTAAAAAAAGGGGGTTATATTGTTTTTGGCCTGTCTGTCTGTCATTCTGTCTGTCTGTCCAAAACTTGAATAAATCTTAAAGTTTTGTGATAACTTTTGCAATATTGAAGATAGCAACTTCATATTTGGCATGCATGTGTATCTCATGAAGCCGCACATTTTGAGTGGTGAAAGGTCAAGGTCATACTTCAAGGTCAAAGGTAAAAAAAATAATCAAAGCGGTGCATTAGTGGGCATTGTGTTTTTGACAAACACATTTCTTGTTTATATTTTCACTTTGCTCCCATTTGCACTTTTGCTCCATTTGTCAGATAGATTCATGAAGTTATTTTCAGTTGTCTGGTATTGATGCCTTGGTTCACGACCTGTTAACTACTGAACATAAAATCAATCTTAAATAAACATGTCAATTTAAAAATGTCAATTTTAAATGTCCCACACTGTTGTTTTGTCTGAATTAGAGCCCTAAGAGTTGTTTGAAAATGACACAGCAGGAACATAAATTAATTTCTGACATGAGATAATGTGTGGCCTTTGTTCATTGAATACAGTTGTCAATACCTGACTGACTACCTTTGTTGCTTTGTGACAGGAGTATAATGTAACCTAATAGTAGTGTAATGTAACAAAACAAAGTCTGGCTGACCCAGTAACACAACTTAAGGTTTATTTTTAATCCATCCAGACATATAGATTTCAATTTTACATCAATTTTACATCAGACATGTGCTACTTTCTGCTCAATTAAGTTTGGCCTATTTCCACTTGTGCACTAATCTTGGCATTTTTGACATCATTGAAAGCATGTGTTGGATTACACACTGCACTAAGTGTGCATGCTTCAGTATCATCAATATAGCACTATTGAGTGCAGTTTGTGTTATTGCATGCCTGCTATCTTTATGATCTCTGGTTTGTGATGGAGGCCAATTAATCCATTTCTGATCACCAGTGTTCCTATTTTGGGTCAAACTGAACTCCTGAAAAGCTGGTAGCATGCCCAGTCAATCACAATCACGCACACACACACTGATGGGATTATATTTTGGTCGGTATACCATAATATTATGTTCAACGTAATTTAATTATCATTTCAAGAAAAAATAACACTTATTAAAATCATAAATAATGTGTAAGAGCAAAATTGGTATTTAAATTTAATCATCATTAAGTTGTGTAGTATGATGAGGTTTTTATTTGAGCCTCATCTTGTGAAACAGCCTGGCTTAATGCTTAATGCATATGCATAAATTGTTGTCCAAGATAAGCCTGTGCAGTCTGCACAGGCTAATCAGAGACAACACTTCCTGCTTTTATGGTATTTTTCGTTGAAAGGTGAGGCTCTTCATAGTGAAATTCTCGTATATGGGGTAAGTGTCATCCCAGATTGGCAGACTGCACAGGCTAGTCTGGGACGACACTTTATGCACATGCATTAAGCCCCATTTTCCCAGAGCGGGTTTCATTTGAATTTTTGGTAGTCATCACAACCTCATAGTCATACTAGACTCTTTAAGTCAACACACTCCATCTGATCTTGACATCATTATTACTACATCAAACAATTAATAATTAATGTGATTGTGTCAAATGACTAGTTTGATTTCATATGCTGTCAAAATCACCTTTTAAGTCTGTTTGTGGGATCTTGATGATCACTAGAAAGCTGTGATGCAAAACTAAGCTATCTCCTTAAACAGGTTCTATTTGTAACAGTTGTCTGACTCCAAGCTGTGCTATTTAATAATAAATTAATGTTGTGGTAATTGTTCTGCAGATTAATGGGACTGTTGAGAATACTGTCGTCTACATTGTAGTTAAAGACCTACTTTTAGTATCACACAAGATACCTGGGTGCTACTCAAAAGGGGCAGGTGGAATACAGGCAGGTGGAATACAGAACCATGCTTGTAAAATTATCTAATAATTTAATAAATCTAGTGAATTTCTTAGTCTAACACTTGTAAATAAGGTCTTAAAACAATGTCTTTTAATTTTCCAGAGAATATTTGCCAAAATATCAATTTCAACATAATTACAATTTATGTTGACCAATCGAGAGGAAGGATATGGGGGACCCAAAACATAGACTGGCCCAACACCCTGCTTTTTCACTCTAGATCTTTCATCACAATGAGTAGATCCGCAAGCAAAAACCTTTATATGAGCCATGCTCTTGGAAAACGGGGCTTAACCCTTTGCATGCTGGGAAATTTGTCACCTGCTAAAATGTCGTCTGCTGAATTTTTAAAATAAGCATTTTCTTCGATTTTTTTTTCAAAGAATACTATCAGAATAGCAAACAGTTTGGATCCTGATGAGACGCCACGTTCTGTGGCGTCTCATCTGGATCAAAACTGTTTGCAAAGGCCTTCAAAGTTCGGTTCCAGCACTGAAAGAGTTAATGCATGTTCCTAAAAGTGGATTTCCACTAGGAAGATACTTCCTTTTAAACAAAAAAACCCATACAATTTGGAAAGGGTAACCCCTGTACACATAGGCTAATCTGGGATGACACTTTATTGAACATGCATTAAGCCCAGTTTTCCCAGAACTCTGCTCATGTTATTATTTGAGACAGAGACAATTTCAGAAGCCTGCACTATATGAAACTGAGATTCTTAGCCAACCAGCCCAACCTTGATTGAAATATTTTCAAGTACAGTGCTTGTTGTAATTTAGATCAATTGATTATTTACATCGTCATGTAGCATATATTTTTTAAAGTTCTTTTGATAGCTTTTAAATTTAGGGATATGTGGTTTGATTTGGTTTTGAAGCTGCGTAGGTGTAGAACTCCAACCGCAATCTTTACAGAGCTTTTTCAACGAGACATGAGCGTAAAACTGTTGTATTTGTTGAACATTTCATTTATCAGATACAGCTGGTTTGCTCTGATCCTGGTGTTGGTTTTGTCAACCACAGGCAGATGTCTTTGTTGGCATGTGCCACAAAGTCTGTATGTGTGAGTGTTCATTACTCTGTGGAAGGAATGTCTTGTGGTTACCTGTATTAATATTATATTAATAAGAATAAAAGGCTTAAAATGGTGTGTGGTTACCTCAAATAATTGTCCTGAACAAACATCACAAAATTACTTACTTTCTGCTGTTTAATGAGAACTTTTGTGGTTGATATTTTTATTTTCTACATTTAAATAGATTACAGACCATGTCACATTGCTTGTAACAATCAGTTGGCAGAAATTTAACATATTAAAGTTTACACATTTTTAGAACTTATCCTTAAGAAAAACCATAATAATAACAATCAGAATAATAATATAAAAAAATATTTGGACTTTTGAATTTCGATGACCAACAACGGAGGCTTGTATAATTTATGATTGTGTCCCCATTTGGTACCTCAGATTGTATAAACCCAAGAAGGCCATTCATAAATGTGTCCCGTATATCAGTATATTATTAGCCAGGTAGTTGATAAAATACTGCCGACATGTCACATACCTAGCCTAGTTTATCAACAGAGGTAGGAATCACTATACAAACATCTAGATGTCTACATAGTTAGGCCAGAAAAATTGTCATGTTTCTGATGGCCCAACAGCACAAAATTACACAATTACTTCGTTAACTGAGTTTTATAACATATTATAAAATTTTATATCTATAAATGTTTTTTCTGATTATGAAAATTGTACTATTTATCAAAGAAACATTAAAACTTGCTCCAAGACCAGCAAAAACCATTGTCTTCAGGGTTTTTGACATTAAATGAATAAAACAATAAAAACAGTACAGACACCGTGTACTTAAACAAAAACGCCTGTCCGCGGTGTTCACTTTTCCCGATGGGTGGCATTTCGCGGGGGACAGACACACTACTGACCGCGGTGTTCGGCGAACACCCGAAATCGCCTCGATTGCACGCTATCGTTAATGGGAACACCCGTGATCACCGCCATGCTGCGCAGCCACCCTAAACACCTGTCTGCGAGGGTCATTCATACGTTTTAAATGTACATGTACAAAAGAAAATCATATACTACATGTAGATATTATTTGCACATGTATGCATATACTTAAATTCGGACAGTATGTTAAGTCGGAAACGTAAATAAAGGGTTTAGATGATCTATACTATTAACTCTTATGGTGTTAATCAATGCAATTGCCTGTTTTGTTTTTGGGTTTCATTTCTCCCGATTTCCAGAAAATGACTTGTATATGTTGCATGAAATCTAAATAAAGCGTGTTACTGCGTCTTTGATTTTTATTTTATTCAGATGAAATGTCAATTCCAAATCATTCCCAAGCTACCCCGGTACTTAAGTAGAAATTCACTACGAAACTTTTAAGCTTTTTATAAGAACAAAGAAAATGAAAATGTCATGGGCATATATACATGTACATGTATTTATGTGTGGCTACAATTTGTAACAGAACATGAACTGTACACAACGCGCGCTAGGCGTCAGGTGATTTATGAATGTTGGAATACACCTGTCCTGATTGGGCGCTTATTTCATCAAATCTTTAAATAGAAACATATGTCGAAATTCATTTGATAGTTTAGAGATATAGCGAACGTTTGTGATTTTTGCATTTCTTTTACACTTTTATCGTCAATATTTACCAGAATTTGCATTTCAAAATGGAAATCGGAAATATACGGGATTATCGGGTAATGGATAGAGACGGGAACTTTGGCATGTATGCAGTAATCGATTGTGATTGTTCATAATCGTTTGTTAATTTTTTTAGACACCAAATGACACCTATAACATTCAAACGCTCGGTAGATTCTATCTGCAAATTGGTACTGACTTGCCCTGATAAGAAAAATAGACTTTATTTATTCATTATCACTTTGAAATGAAAGGGATGAATACAATACGTTTTTTTGTTCAATTATTTCATTTTTAGCGAACACGATGAACACCTGGGTAGATATTATTGGTCATCGGTGTTCGCCTTATGGCAAACGGCCCAGCAACATTTGATCTGAACACCCATCGCGGGGTTCATATTGGTAAGCGAACACAGTGAGATCAACACCGCGGCGAGTGGCGTTTGTTTAAGTACATGGTGTCTATTGTACATTATAAATTAAATTATAAAATTACACAATCCGTTTTGACCAAAATTGTCTACAAGGAAAACGACAACAGTAAAACGAATGGCAGACCTACTTCAACCTATAACACGTCAACAATTATATTGGCGATCCATTACTCCCAGATAAGTCACTATTAATTGTTAAAGCCCTTATAATGGAATACATTAATAGCATTGTGTAAAAACAATACAAATTGCACAATCCAAAGTCCTGTTCTATAAACACTGTATTTTATTGGCCATATCACTATAAACACATCTGTAGATATTGAAGGCCTTACAACTTGACCTGACATGTTCTACTCCTGTAGTGTGGTATTTCAGTTACTTAACTATTTCAATGTAGACACAAGAGATTTTGCAATTGGAGACACATGTCAACAGCCTGAATGAGTAATTGTGCAAAAATAGGCAGTTTTTTTTGCAACCACTTTTCAGCTCAAAGGGTTAAGTTGTCAGCTGTTCAGATCAGTGAAGACTTTTTCTTTTTTTTAAACATACATGTATGAGCCTTGCTGTGGGAAAATGGTATTTAATGCATGTGTGCAGGGGTTTCAATTCTGGATTATTCCAGAAATTCGGGTTTGAGACGTCCAGCGTCGTCTTTGATGTCAATATAAATGCGCGATCATTTGAGAACGAATATTGTTATAGCTTCCTCTTTTATTTATTGTTTTCGGACAATTGACACCCCTGTGAGTGTAAAGTGTCGTTCCATATTAGCCTGTGTAGCCCACACAGGCTAATCAGAGACAACACTCTCCACTTAGATGGTATTTTTTGTTTAAAGGAAGTAATATGTTCTTAGCGAAAATCCAGTTTAGGTGAAAAGGGTTGTCCCTGATTAGCCTGTGCAGTGGGACAACACTTTACGCACATGCATTAAGCCCCATTTACCCAGAGCTCACCTCATCTTTTGTCAGTTTAGTACTTTTAACTTCTTGAATGAAGAATGTTTACTTCATTTATTGATGTTGTTTTCCTTTTGTCAGGGTTGCTTTGTTTATTTTCTCCAGTGTATAGTTGTATTCATAGAATCCTTAACAATGTTTTGACCCAAATGCAGTAATTCATTTTCATAATTAAATATCAGAAGTGTCATCTCTACACTGGTTAAATTCTCTAAACCTTGAGACTATTTGTGTCCTGTTCTGAGAAAACTTGGCAAAATGCATGTGCTTAAAGTGTCGTCCCAGATTAGCCTGTGTAGTCCGCACAGGCTAATCAGGGACAACACTTTCCGCCTAAACTGGATTTTCGCTTAGAAGAGACATCATTTTAACGAAAAATTTCATAAAAGCAGAAATTGTCGTCCCTGATTGAGGACAAATAAAACTAAAATAGATGGAAACCTATATAATACGAGGACATAAATGGCAAGCAAATATAAGAACAATTGTAAAATATAGTATTTAAGAATTTAAGCAAAGTATAAGAAATACCTATACATATGTTGTTGTTGATGGTTATTGTTCTTGTTGCTCCATCATTCCACTGTTGTTGTTGCGTTTCCAGGGCGACGCGTGCATTCCAGCAGGTGCTGTACACAGAGCCAGGATTCCAGCGCGCCAACGAGATCCACATACGCCTGGGCTTCATCTTCAAGATTGGAAAAGACTTTGACAAGAGCCTCAAGGTACCATCTATCATGATTGTGACTAATTTAATGCTCAAATGGGAGAACTATGGGGAATAAACGTGCTAAATGCATATGCGTAAAGTGTTGGTACATCCCAGATTTACTTTTGAAGTCCGCACAGGCTAACCAGTGACGACACTTTCTGCTCAGACTGGATTTTTGTTAAGTCTAGACTTCCTTTAAACAAGAAATGCCAAAAAAGCAGAATCTTTCGTCCCTGATTAGCCTGTGCAGTCAGAATGTAAATCTTTACTATTTTAAGGCCAAAATTTGTTGGGTCAAACCAAATTTGGTTGGGTCAAAAACTAGGTTACCAGGTCAAAACAACCTTGTTACACTGGAAGTTACATTTTTGATTCAATATTGATGAAATTATGTCAGAATATTTATTTGACAAAATCTAGTCCCAAGTTTGAATCAGAGTCAAGGAGGGTCAGAAACTAGGTCAACAGATTAAATCTTAGAAAAACCTTGTAGAAGGCTTCTGAAGCCATATTTATTGCATATGTTACTATATTTAGTAACAAAATTGGTCGTTTTTTCGCGAATAACTCGTGTAAAATCTCGGTATTTGAGCAAGTATGCAAATAACCGGTTATTGGCACACTTGGCAACTGTGCCAAAAATCGGTTATTTGCAAACTTCCGGTTATCTCGCACCTGTTGTCCTGTAACGGCAGATCGTCGGCACGCGTTGACGTTACGTAATTGGCGACCGGAGCTTGAAAGAAAATGGCGTCTGAACGGGTTTTGGAATCGCTAGCGAATCGTTTACTAAATCAGGACAGCATCATTGAAAATAATGGAGATAATTTAGCAGAACCTGATACATATGAATTTGTCAATGCACAAAAAACGAAAACACAAAGAAAACAACAATATCGGACATTCACAGACACAGGTTTAAAATTTGGCTCGAAAGCATTGGAGATGGTCGACAAATTATGCATATTCCAGCACAAGAGAATTTTGTACCGCGGCATTAAATTAGGAATTCATGAAGCAATTTAAATAATGAAAAAATATCGATTGCAACTAAAAGTTTAACTTTACTGTTGATTCGATTGATGACACTATTTGAGCTTTAAGTTTAACAAGAGTCATCCAACATCAAAATTTAGTAAACNCAGTGCTCAAGCTAGGATTTCAAAAAGGCAGGGGGGCTTTTTTGTCAAAAGGGCACTTTGGACGCGCAGTATTTTGTCAAAAGGGCACTTTCGAGCGCGCTGGCGTTTCTGGAATGCTTCCTCTTACATGTTAATTTATATGTTATTAATAATTGTTAGAATATATTATTCCCATTATAATAAAACAATTCAAATAAAATGTCTACAATGAGGAATAAATTAATTACAATGTATTTTAAAAAGAGATTTATTAATCATCATATGTAAAAAAAAAAAAAAAAAAAAATTTTTTTTTTTTTTTTTTTTTTTTTTTACATATGATGATTAATAAATCTCTTTTTAAAATACATTGTAATTAATTTATTCCTCATTGTAGACATTTTATTTGAATTGTTTTATTATAATGGGAATAATATATTCTAACAATTATTAATAACATATAAATTAACATGTAAGAGGAAGCATTCCAGAAACGCCAGCGCGCTCGAAAGTGCCCTTTTGACAAAATACTGCGCGTCCAAAGTGCCCTTTTGACAAAAAAGCCCCCCTGCCTTTTTGAAATCCTAGCTGGAGCACTGATCAATAGTCAATAATGATGAAACTTTTACAATGTTTCTATAGACATTGCTAGGACAAGTTCAAAACTTGGTCTAAGATGTCTTACTTAAAAAAACATTATTAACACTCTTAATATGTATATATGTGATGGAACTTATTCTGAATGTTTGTTTTTGCCATGTCTTGGCCAAGTTTTAAATTGGGTCACCTGTAGTGTAAAACCTGGTTATATCTAAAAAAAATGTGTGCCAGCTGAACTGTAAATATCAGAAATGTAGTTCTGAGAAGAATCCTTTTGAGACATATTCACCTATTTATTCTGGCTTCATTTAAAGCCTCCATGTCATAAAAGAGATTCTAAGAAGAGAAAGCACGAAAATAGGGCTTCATTTATCAGCAGGGTTTTGCCAGTAATTTTAAATGAGACTCCATGCTTGTAATGGTTTCCTGACTTTGCCTTAGGTCAGTGTTGATCTTCATTACAAATAATCTGTTTCTGCCGAGATTGGTGTGGCATGAGAGCTATGTATGTCTACATGAAGGGCATCCATGAAAATGTAGTCTGTTCACTGAAGTATACTTTCACAGATTCACAGAAACCCAACCTATGCCACTAAAACATATATGATTAATATTGAGTTTGATCCCAAAGTTATGGACTTGAAATTAGTCTAAGTCTTTATCGGTTGTAATTTTCAATGTTTTCTGTTTAAGATCAAATTCAAATGAGACTCAAATATAGAATTCAACCCATTTTAGCAGCCCTCTCTTATGGGACCATGCTTGTATATAACGTTTATGTTTCTTACTCAAATTTATCTAAATGAACTAATATAAATTTTGCAATTTCTTTGCAAAGTCATTTATTTTGAAGTTATTTGTTGAGCAGTAAGTGAATTTGCTGAAAATATCAGCCTCTAGATGTGACTTTATGAAACATAATGTTACTTATACTTAAATGTTTTATTACCCAATTGATATGTCACAATTATGAAAGAACAAATTATATCTAACATAGGTAATATTACATATAACAGCATAAGAAAAGCAAGGCCTGTACACGTATTCTGTTTGATCAGCCATTGACACGTAATTAACATCTATGTTTCAGCACTTCCGTAACGCATTGTCGGACTGTAATCCGTGCTCATTGACCAAAGCTCAAAGTAAGTTACGCCTTAATAGTACGTGTATGTATTACTATGTAAAGTGTTTGTGATCTGACGAGATAAAAATTGTGCTGACTTGACAAAATATTATTTCCTTTTTTCATGGCAGCAGTATCAAAGTTTTCTGACTTCTGATGATTGTGTACTATTTCAAGTCAAGTTTGTAAACAGACAACATATTAATTTGAATATGCATTGACCATATGTCATTATTTAACCCTTTGCATGCTGGGAAATTTGTCGTCTGCTAAAATGTCTTCTGCTGAATTTCTAAAATTAGCATTTTCATCGATTTTTTTCAAAGAATACTATCAGAATAGCAAACAGTTTGGATCCTGATGAGACGCCACGTTCTGTGGCTTCTCATCTGGATCCAAACTGTTTGCAAAGGCCTTCAAAATCCGGTTCCAGCGCTCAAAGGGTTAACATTATGCCACCTAACTTAGTCTGTAAAACTTGTTTTTATAATGTCCATGATAGCGTATACACATCTACTATCCAAACCCGAGTGTGTCCACCCAATAATTGACTTCGAATATTTAAATGAGCCCCGCTCCTGGAAAACTGGGCTTAATGCATGTGAGTGAAGTGTAGTCCCCGATAAGCTTGTGCAGTCCGCACAGGGACGAAACTTTCCGCTTTGACGTTTTTTTTCATTTAAAGGAAGTCTCTTCTTCACGAAAATCCAGTCTAGGCGGAAAGTGTCTTCCCTTAATAGACTGCACAGGCAAATTTGGGAAGACACTTAACACACATGTATTAAGCCCAGTTTTTCCACAACAAGGGCTCAAATACTTTAGGGATGGTTATTTTAATACAATTTCATTCATATTTCAGTCAAGCTGCACATTGCCCATCTGTATGAAGTACAGGTAAGAATCCAGTAGTTGTAATTGTAGTATGGGAGAAGAATAAACAATACGGAAAGACTGTAGTGCAGCCAAGTAATGTAGTAGAGTTGGTAAAGGTTATGCTGTCTTTTTATTGAGTCAGCATACATCAGGAGGGATGTTGTGTACAAAGTTATTGATCCTCACTAATTAGATCATAAATATTAAATTGTCTAGCGGGTAAGAAATTTGTTCCATTGACCGTGGTTTTGTTGTTTCCACTTGATACATGTTTCAATATCTTATTTGATTTAACACAAAATATGTTTTACCAAGCAGATTTATTATAATTTTAAAATATAATATTTCACTCTGTGTGTGCTTCAACATGATATATTTGAATACAATCTGAAATTGAATTTATTTTTGTTAAAAATTAAAAAAAGAGAGTTAAAACCATAAGAAAGTAAAGTATTTGTTAAAAATGAATAAACAAAATATTTAAAAAAAAAAAGATAAAAAAGGGAAAATATGAAGAATTGAGGAAGTTAAAAAATACAAGCAAAAGAAATTAATACAAAGGGGAAAAGAAGAGTTACATTAGCTCAGTGTTCTTCTTGTTTCATATCCTGGAGTATTTCCCTTTCTATCTAGACTTAAGTGTTGATTTTCAGAAATAAAATACTTTGATACTAGATGCAGCATTTTCAGGTTTCTTTCTTAGATGTTGTTGGGTTATTATATACTTTAAAACCCCAGTGTCTTTGCTCGGTAACTGCATTGGTAGATATTTAATTCGTGTTAGTAGACATTTAAATAACATCAGTGTAACATGTAGTATGTCACGTTTATAGTGACACTCAATGACAGGAATAAATATAAATATTAGCACGTTTAAAGGATTGTCCAATTGAAATCAGTTCTCGCTAAAGTCATTTGTAGTAATAATGAATAAAAACATGTTTTCATTAAGTGGGAATCATTGTTTACCGTAGTTTATGAAAGTCATGAAGTGACTTCAATTTTCATCCCACTGAATATAACAGTGGGTTTAATGTTAGACTGTTCTATCTAATTGTTAGTTCTATATCAGATACATCGGTGTCACATTGAACCAGCAGTTTGTAGGAATGTGAAACGACAGCTTGAGCTTCATGAGTTCTTTTTTCTTGAAAGTCATTTGAACAAACTTTGATAACCTTCAAAGTGCAAATGCCTTAAAGGTTCATTCATTACAGTATATATGTGGTTTGATATTGGTGATATTGATTTTTGATCTACTGGAAGATTATGTTTTATTGCTCTGAATGCCGGAAAATTTACTGTGATATAAAAGTACCATTAAAGTCAGTAACCAACTTTGCCTGAAGCTCTTGCTAAAGCTATATTTAATAAAATTTGACATGAGACAAATATGTGGTATATTAGGCCCCAAACATGTGAACATTACATTTTAAATTTATTC
>VMBQ01008981.1:9715-25672 GCA_007657795.1 Dreissena rostriformis
GAAACTTCATAGGGACATTGGTCATGACCCCTATTGATTTTCAGGTCACTAGGTCAAAGGTCAAGGTCACAGTGACCTGAAGCAGTAAAATGGTTTCCGGATGATAACTCAAGAACGCTTAGGCCTGGGATCACAAAACTTCATAGGGACATTGGTCATGACCGGCAAATGACCCCTATTGATTTTCAGGTCACTAGGTCAAAGGTCAAGGTCACAGTGACCTGAAGCAGTATAATGGTTGACTGGAAAAAGAAACATGGTTTCCGGATGATAACTCAAGAACGCTTACGCCTGGGATCATGAAACTTCATAGGGACACTGGTCATGACCGGCAGATGACCCCTATTGGTTAATAGGACACTAAGTCAAAGGTCAAGGTCACCGTGACTCGACACAGTAAAATGGTTTCCGGATACCACCACCACCACCACCACCACACCACCACCATCACCGTGACAAAAAACGTATTCACACAATGGCTGCCACTACAACTGACAGCCCATATGGGAGGCATGCATGGTTTACAAACAGCCCTTGTTTATTAAAAAAACATAGAATCACACAGATGTACATCATCTGAAAAGGAAAATGAAATTTATGTTTTTCACACCTATTTCTTGACAGAAAGGCCTAGGATAATTGCCACCATCCATTATCGTTGTCTGAAATAACACAAAACATATTTTTACAATTTTTCAACAACAACCCGAATTGTCCGAATTTTAACATATCCGAAATATAGTAACATACTTTTCATTACAAAAATTGTTAGTATCGCAATTAAAAAATATCCTAACTAGAACATTATAATAATGAAACTACTGAAACAGAAATGCTCACAAATAGCTGTTAGAAAAAGTTTTCATGTGTTTTTGTGGAGAAATTATATAACGTGGATAAATGCTTTTGCCATGATATTGATTAAAGAAATAGCAGAGAATATAACGTCTTTTTAATATAGCATCAATGTAAATTTGTTAATGAATTTATTGCCTTTAATCACACTGATTGTGCTTCAAACAATCGATACTTACCTTTTTAATTGTCATTGTTGTCGACCTAACATACTTTAATCTGCTTCGTTTACTGTGTCAAACACTTCACACTTAAGCGCAAAGTCGGTATATGTTAATGTTGTCTTATCTCTGAAGCAATAAAACTGACGACCAATTAAGATAACTTGTAAAATATATAGTCGCAATAATGACCATAACATGCCACTTTGCAGCAATCGGCACGCTCCATTGATTTTAGCAGTATCGCTTACGTCATGGAAATCTATAGAATAACGACTGCCGTAAACCATCTGGTAAACAGAGCTTGTAGTAGTATGCCCAATGAAATACTACACAGAAAAAAGTGGATTTTCGCAAATTCGCCATTTGTGAAAATCTGGCGCCAGATTTTGTAATTTGGGGCCATTTGCGACAATGGCGATCGACAGCGGGAACCCTGGATAAAGTAAGTATTGATCCGTCACATGCGCATTCATGGACTGTACCTTACATATTGAATATCGAATTAATCATACTATATATAGATCATGTGAACTTCAATCGGTGTATACTAATGGTTCCAGTCTTTTTGTTCACGATATTACGGCAATTTTCGAAAGCAAAAATATCACGATTAAATGCAGTTTTAATTCACTAGACGACAATGTATTGTCTAAAGACGTAAATGATTTTTTAATTATGTTTAAAAAAAAAAACATGCACATTGTTCTTTTCAAATTTATTAACTAAGCTTCAAATTCATAATACTATTCATAGATAGGTGGGTTTAAATGCTTAAAATAGAGTGAACTCTTAGTTTGCTTGAGTCTGTCAAATGAGTCATTTGAATTTTACAAAACGCCTGATTGGCTATGACAAAATGAGAACATCAATAAAAGAAACACCTTTATTTAACCTGTTTGGAAAAGTTTCAGAAATGAAAAATCATGATGCAGGAATAAATTAAAATTGAATTAGAGATTTAAACATATATGTTACGGTTCCAAGCTACTTTCATACAGTTCAAATTTAACTAGTAACACATCCCTCATTATGAGAAAGTGTAATACAAATTCAGCATTTAATTAACAAATAAATCAACATACTTATGAGAGTTAAAATGACATATATATATATTTATTTAAATAGACCATTTTACTAACTGCTCTACTTTTTATGAATTTTCTTTATAATTGTAAAATATTACTGAACTAATTATTTCTTTAATTTACAGTTAGACGCAAATACACATAAATGTTATGTTTGCACCCGATTCAATAAATTGTGTACCTCTCGCATGACTAAATAACTGCAAATATAAACCCTCACAGACACGACACTGAGTAATACAATCGATTCGTTGTTGATTTATACAAACAAAATAAATTTCAGAAACGCATTGTTTTTCTATTTATTTTTATCCTTTGGGACAATGCCGTATTACCCAAATCTCGCACGGCTGAATTATGAAACTACAAAGTGTTCATACACACATATAAACCCTCTTAGACACTGACGGGTTGTTATCCATTCATAGTTAAATTCATTTCAACTACTTTCTGAACCAGCAATTAGCACAGATCAGCGAAGGACAATAACAAGTTATTTCATGAACACAAATTATTCGGGCTGCACTAAAATAGAACAAAGGTCAGTGGATGAAAATCTTCCGAGGACGTCGTTGTACACACAAACAATGACATAATAATGGAGGATAAGATCACTAGAGCTGAGGCAGAAAAAGGCGCGGATTATTCTTTGGCAAGAAATGGGGACGTTTCTTATACAAGTTGCGAAAAGGAATACCCTTTTGATGTGAAAGTGTCATACAAAAATACAACTGTTAAGCTATAAGATGTGAAAGAGAGCGGTGATAACACAAATATGCAAGTGGCTTCTTACGAAACAAAATACCACTCTTCGAAATTCAAACGTCTGGAAACTATCGAAAGCACAGGGATATCGCACGATAGGGAATCATCTGTTGACTATCGGACAAGAATTGCGTCATTTGGATCGTTAACCGACAACACATGTTTACCACAAAAAGTGAAAGTCGTATGGACGCAAGAGCGAGAAAAACTGCTGTCATTATGTCTCTTAAATCTTTTGTCTTTATTCTGAGTTATCTCCAGCGTTTGGCATTCTAATGGCAACTCGGGCCATAAATGGCGAATTCGTTGAAGGACTTAGCAACGATGGAAGAGCCGTGTACACATTCTTCTCGCGGTGGTACTTTGTAAAATGCGCCATAAATTCTGTCATGCGATTTCCGCGTTCGCACATCCGGTGCTGAAGTTTTCCGTATGTGTTGCTCTCGGAAAGAACGGTCTGTAACCTTATGTACCGAGAAACCTTTCTCAACAACATGTAGTTAATAATATATGAGTGCGCTTATATGTCAAAAAACGATGCGACTGACAATAATTTTCAGCACTTGAAGTATTGGACGACGATCTCACTCGAAAGTGTTTCTCCCGGCGAAATGCAGTTCAAACCGAATTATTTGTGTTCATGAAATAACTTTCCTTATTTTATCTGTGCAACTTACAGGTTCCGGAAGTAGTTGAAAGGAATAAAACTATGAATGGATAACATCGCTTCAGTGCCTAATAGGGTTTATATTTGTGTAGAAACCCTTTGCGGTCTTATGTAGGCGTGCCAGAGATACACAATTTGGGGAGTCGGTTGTAAATATGAAGCTAATTTGAATTCTGAATGATTGCAATGAAATAGAATCCAAAAATGTCAAAAACATTAAATATCTTTGAGTAAAAAACAGCAAACAATCTCAAGAGATGGAAATTGCAGCTATATATTTCACAATTTGCCCCAACTTTTGAGAGTCTAGTAAGTTAGGTAGATGTACTTGGATACAACCTGGTTCTAATATAATCTATCCTCAGACACAAAAGGACCTCATACATTTCGAAATACACAAATATATTGTATTAAATCAAGTATAAACACACTTCAATTTTGGTTTTTAAGATTCATAAGTCACCCTGCATAAATCGACTTCATAAAACTTAATTTGGGAATGTGTGCCATACAAGTATATCATATTGATTCGCAATGTTTTAAAAATGTTTTTTCGTGAACATCTTTTTACGTTTGAATATGTAAAATTATAAATGGTAACACGTAAAGAAAAAAAACAAACAGAGACATTCTTCGAATTCCAACACATGATATTTAGAACAATCATCGTATAGATGTATCGCCCCATCATTTTCATGAATTAGACCATTTGATCCAAGACAACTTTACACGGCAGGCACTGTGACGTTAGTAACGACGACATTCATTTTCAGTTAACCACGACACGTAAAAGTTATCGTGTGCCGGATACCAACAGGTATTTTGGCACAACAGGAAGTAGAAAAAGTTTATCGCCACACCTTCTTCACCTTATGTTTCTATCTGGCATTTACAAAACGATATCAGTTAACATTCTACGTACATTTCCTATCATTCAAAGTATAGTTATACGATACAAAAACACATTGTAAATGTAGCTCGAATGGTTGAATAGTGACAGAAGAAAGTTTTTTAATTGAACTAAGTTAACTTTAAGATACATGTTCAATTATAATATCTAACAAATTAAACGTTCAAAAAAGTTAATTCATGGTAATATGTTGTTATTATATCGGTTATCAATCATACCCAACGACCACTTTGTTCCGGGTCTGAATGTGATTTATGATCAACATATATAAACGGAAATCATTTAGCATTTATGTAAATTGGTCTACAATCAATAAATAATCGCTGAGTGAAATATAACTCATTTAAAGCACTTAAATGTTTAAAATATAACTTTCAGTTGTATCTACGCACAATTCAATAAACAATGTGATACTTTTTATCCTCGTTTTTAAAAAACCTACACGTCATACTTCAACAATCTGACATAACACGTGTAGTGACATCGAGTGACACACGCATGGCGGTTACAAATAGGAAGTGCGTCTTTCAATATGCACAACGGTTAAACTTCTACCGGCGATTAAGGCAATACAATTATTCTCCTTATGGCTTTCAATACTTCAACAGACACAGATCAGTTGTCTTTGACGGACACGTACACGTTATCGTGTGCCAGATACCAACTGGCATTTTGGCACAATATGAAGTAGACTTTTTCAATCGCCATACCTTCTTTGCCTTCTGTGTATGCCTAGCATTTACAAACCGATATCAGTTAACACTCAACGTAAATGTATCATATCCAACGCACACGTTGTTCCGGGTCTGAATGTGATTTATTATCAACATAAATCAACAGAAAACGTGTATCAAGTATGTACATTGGTTTGCAATCAATAAATGATCGCTGAGTGGAATATAACAATAAAACACTTTCAACATACCAAGATTAACTCCTTCAAACTTATGAACATAAAATGTTCCTCAATATCATTTAAATACATCGTTAACAAAAATTGCGAAAACGATTCACTTTGTCTTACTCCCAAATAGCATGTAAACGAATCATTTTGATTTCATTTTTCAATTTTATTTTCGATTTAACAACATTGTACATCGATCTTACTATATTCAAAATTTTACCTCGAATTCCTAATTCATAACATATGATATCTCTAACTATAAAGACAAATGCCTTCGTCAAGTCAACACTTCTGTGTACAGTTTTTTATTTTGATTCAAAATATGCGTACTAATACCCTTCAGTTCAAAATATTGTCAACAGTTCCCATACCTTTTCGGTATATGTACGCGTTTTCGTGATTTAAGAATTAAGTTTAAAGTTAACAACTCGTTTTACAATGTCAACAAGTTCAAATTTATGATATCCAGTACTAACACTAGACAATTAATAACTATGTCTTAAGTTATATACAATGCTATTTTGTTGTTGTTGTTGTAGTTGTAAGATTCCCCCGTTGACTTTGCGAGGTACCCAAGGTGTAGAGATGTAGTTCTGCCCTTGGTAGTTTGAGGTTGGCGGCCTCTGGTAGTGTCTGATGCTGTCTCACAGAATGAATCCTCACAATAAATCACATAATTATATACGCTCGCGATAAAAGCACGCCTTTGTACATTATATTAGGTATCCGGATGTTAAAAAGAGTGTCCATCGCGATTAAATGTAAGAAAGACCGATACACCGACTTAGACGATAACCGGATTGGCACAATAAAAATGATAAGTACAGAAATCATCGCCTAGTGTAGTGTAAAGTACAGTCTATAGAATAGGGCGATCTTTGTTTAAAAACATAGTAGTGACTAATGCATATGAGGGTAAAAATTTAAAGCGTATACATAAAACTATAAAATCGCTAGTAGCGACAGATAATGAATTATATGTTAGCAATACCCTTAAAGTGATTATGACCCCTTTGCTAACTCACGGCACCGAAGGAGATGGATACACCAAATGTACTCTCTGGACAGCAGCTCTATAGATTCTATTTCCTTCTCTGAGGGAAGGTGCCCGTTGTTGACACTTGGATGTGTGCTGTCAAGGATCAGCTGTGTGTAGCTATCTGCATTATTCACAAGCTCCAGCGGATCTTCTCTCCCGTGGAGGCGCAGGCACTCAAGGAGACAGGCTTTGAATTTGTCTTTCACAGCATCGGAAATGGGGCAATTAGCTATAAAATGCACTCTGCATTCAGGTTCTGTTTTACAAAGTGTGCAGGTAGGATTCACATCGTATTGATTGAAAACAGCTCTATTAGCTTGTAGGGTGTAGGTTCCTGTCAGCAGCTTTGCTTTGCTTTAGTTTCTGCTCTTAGGATGTCAATTTTGTTTGGCCTCACATAGGTGTACAGGTGGTGGGTTTTTCCAACAGAGAGAGCATCTGTATTAATGTACCTTAAGGAAGGTTTTTCTTTGATTTCTTCCCGCCAGGTCGTAATGGTATACTGGTCCACAGCACTATTTAGTTTGGCCTTCCACACCTCTTTGCCAGGCGGGCTGTCGAAGAGTTGGTACGCTGTCGGTAGATTATATGTATGGAGAAGTTTTCGAATACTAGAGAAGAAACTATGATCTGTTGGCAATTTCATGGCCAGCTGTCTCTCAGCCACCTTGTATTCAACTGTCTCTGAATTCTGGATTATACTGTAGTACAAATTAAGTGTGTTTTTGTGTAGTTGAGCTCGAATAGGCAAAATACCTAACAGAGACAGAGCAGCAACGTTAGAAGTCCTGTCTGCCAGGTGTTGCACCTGCTTTAGGGTTTTTATCTGGAATACTTCTAAGGCTTTGAGATCGGCCTGACTGTAGGGTAGGACCTCCAGGCCGTATAACATTCTCGGTACTACAAAAGTGGACCAGAGACGGGATTTTACAGATTGTTTCAGTCCATTCTTTCCATTGAAGCCAGCCCCCATCAGCGAGTATGCTGTGCGCCTTCCTAGCTCAACCTTTTCTTTTGTATTTACTTTACATTTGGTATTTCTATGTATTCCAAGATGAGTAGTGGACGTGTCAAATGGAATGCGAGTGCCTTCTAGTACAAAATCAGTACTTAGGTCAGGGCTTTTCGGGTTAACCCTGATACAGCTGCTTTTTGATGGGTTAATGTCGTACCTGTGTCTTCGACTGAACTCTTCAACAGTTTTGAGCATGAGATTCATCTCCCAGTCCGAGTGGGACAGTAACGCCAGGTCATCCGCACAAGTAGTATGTGGTATGTTAATGAGGCCGATGCGAGCTCCCCTGAAACTCTCTTCTAAGTTGAGGAGAAGAGGGTTATTGAATCTCTTATAGTGTTCTGTGGAGAGAACACCCCCCTGACGCACACCTTGACATATGTTGAATTGCCCAGAAAGTATACCCTGCCACTTCACACATGAGCTTGTGTTTGAGTAGATATTGCATAGAAATAACCATTCAGCTGGATCTATTCCATCTAAAATCAGATTGCGCAATAGTATATTATGGTTGACGACATCAAAGGCTTTCCGTGTGTCCAGTGTTATAAGGTTCAGCTGGTTTTTCCTGGATTTGGCTTCGAGTTGGCATTCCGACACTAGAAACGCCGATTTGATGGAGGAGGTGCCGCGCGTGAATCCAGATTGTAGGCGAGACTGGGTCTTCATGAAAACTGGCCGGTGTCTTGCGTTGAGGATATGTTCCACAACCTTGAGTAGAATGGACGTAACAGTAATCCCTCTGTAGTTATCAGGGTTTTGTAGACTCCCTTTTTTGTGTACCGGGGTGATAACACCTTTTTTCAGACTATGTGGGATTTGATTTTGCTTAAATATTGTGTTGATTAACCTCACCAGTACAGGATAGATTGCTGCTCCACCATACTTGAGATGTTCGGCAGTCAGGCCCATGTAGTCGGCTGCCTTGTTGTTGTTCAGTTTTGCCACAGCAACCTCGACTTCGGAGGCGTCTGTATCTGCTATTGTAACCCCTACTTGTCTGGAAGGCTATTTGTAGGTGATTCAAGTCGTCAGTAGCTTGTTTCAGATAAGAATCGCCATATCTTTGATCGTTTTTTGGTGTTGCCAATGTCTCGAAGTGTTTTGCCCATCCATCAGAAATTTCCTCAGGAGATGTTAGTTTTCTTCCTTCATGCAGGAGGCAGCTGGTAAGATGCCTACTTGTGGATCTTTGCTGGCGGACTAGTTTATAGAAGGTGTTGTCATCAGTAGCATTCATGATACTTTCCAGGTCACTGCATCTCTTCATGGCATGGAATTTCCTTTTGGGCTTAACGGAGGTTTTGCTTGGCTTTCTTCATCTCTACGGCTGATGGATGGCTGTCACCTCGGGGCGCTCCGTCACACTTCCACTCCCACCATGCATGCTTACTGATTCTTGCTGCAGCTTGGATGTCAGGACCTCTAGCTTTGGGAGGCCATTTCTTTTTCTTCGATGTAGGATTGTAGCTGGGTATACTTGCGACTGTGGCTTGTGTGAGTGCTACACTGAGAAGCCCAATGTCCCTCTTGGGGTTGCAGGTTGCCTGGCAGCCTATAGGCTTGGTAAATTGTTGTAGGTAGGTTCTATAAATCTCTTTGTTACACTTAATCCATCTTGGTTTAGGATGTGTCATAATATTGTTTAATTTATCATGGAAGGTGATTTTTATTTCAGTTGAGACCGGAGTGTGATCTGATACATTTGAGTGTTGTTGTCCAGCAGTAACTACACTGGAGGAAATCTCGCGTGTTTTTTAAGATGTAGTCTATCTCGGCGGATTGCTCTCCGCTTGCATGGAAGAAGGTGGGCTCACCACCTGGTCTGTGTGCAGTTGTTGAGTTGTGAACAGGAGACTGGAGTGGTTGCTGGATGTAGCTGAGGATAACGTTACTATTGTTGGAGGCCATTTTTACCTCGTTAAGCAGTTGCGACTGTGGCTTGTGAGTGCTACACTGAGATGCTCAATGTCCCTCTCGGGGTTGCAGGTTGCCTGGCAGCCTATAGGCTTAGTCGATCAGCGATGGAGGGAGAGTTCGCATGGGCTTCAAGTAGTCTATGGTGCTCAATGTCCCTCTCGGGGTTGCGGTTGCCTGGCAGCCTAAAGGCTTAATCAATCAGTGGGGGGATTCGTATGAGCTTCAAGTTGTCTGTGATGCTCAATGTCCCTCTCGGGGTTGCGGGTTGCCTGGCAGCCTGTAGGCTTGATCAATCAGTGGGGGGATTCGTATGGGCTTCAAGAAGTCTATGAAGGGATGACAGGGTAGGATTTTCAGAATTTATAATGAAGATGACGATTCTGTTGAGCCTGCATCAGCAATGTACCTTGCTTGACAGCTTTCTGGATTGCTGTTCGGGAAGGACTCTGTTGGATGTAGCGTCCGGAGCTAGCTAGAGGTCAATTGTCACAGGTAAAGGGTATTGCAAAAAATAGCGTAACTCAAGAGGGAGCTAACTCAATGCTGGGCATGAATTTGTGGAGGTGTCAATAAAATATTCAACTACATAAAAGAGTCCACACAAACGTTCATAATACGCAGATAAAGGCAAATGGTTAATAAAATGGGAGCTACATGTAACTCATTGCTGGGCATGAAATTGTGGAAATGTCAATAAAAATTCAACTACATAGAAGGCCACACAAACGTTCATAATACGCAAATAAAGGCAAATGGTTAATAAAATGGGAAACACATTGCTGGGCATGAAATTGTGGAAATGTCAATAAAAACTCAACTACATTAAAGAGTCCACACAAACGTTCATAATACGCAAATAAAGGCAAATGGTTAATGAAATGTCATATATCTCGCTTTTCTTCTAAAAGGTTCGAAGGCTTTTTTAGTTCATGCGAGTTACACGTATGATAAAAAGATAAAAATATATAATGATAAAAAACCGTGAAATGAGGGCATGTGGCGGACGCGCGGGAGAAGCACAAAGGAAAGCCGGCTCTTTTCTGAATTTCAACACTATCAAGGAAGCGTAGTTCATGGAAGTGAAATAAAATGATATTTGAGAAGTCCTAGATGGCCCTTGTGGGCAGCCCGAGGGCTTAAAGCGATAGAATTTCGAATTAAAATATCATAAAACAAGATGGTGGACGCGAGGCGTGCAACAAAAAATACCAGTCCTTCAGAATAACACAGTTCTTTTTCCTCCTCCGTCATTCCTGGTAGTTGCAGAATCACGTACGTGTGTCCAGAATCGAATATATGTATGAATTAAAACTATAAAAGCAATAAAATTGACTGCGAGATCTTATTATTTTCCAATTTTCCTCTCTCCGTCTGAAACACGTCCGCCCTGTTCGCTGCCTCGATCTCAAGATGGCTGCTGAGCCCAACGCAGAGGTGTATGTGAGAGCATGGAACGACAACTCTGCGTGGAGATTGACATTTCGCGCGAAGTGTCACGCTACGATTTCGTAAACAAACAAAACAAACATCGACATGTATTTTTTTAATCAAATTCATCTACAAATGACTTCACAATAAATAAAGTCATACATTTTACAAAAGTCATTTAATTATTATGAATGCGATATCGACAAAGGCCCTCAAACATTTTGCGGTTGTATGTTTTGCAAAATGGCGCTGTTGATATTTGAGAAGTTTTTTAGCGAAATAACTGGCTTTGTGTTAATAATATGTTCAATATACGGTTGATAAATGGAAGGATACATCACGATAAAGGTAAGTGTTGATTTTACGGCAGTTTTCACGCCTTTTTTGTCTAAATTGTTAGAAAACTTAGCATAATAAATAACCCGGAAGTGAAATTCTGACAGTGACATTTTGGGTGGCAGACTAGTTGAAATAATCCAACTCCCCGCTATATTGACCCGTCTCTGAGCTGTACGTACGTACTCAAAAAAGCTCAGAGCATTCAAGAATAACTAGGTGGCAGACGTCCCCCCCCCAAGACGTTTCCTCCCCAGACGTTTCCTCGAAGTCGATTCCTCCCTAGACGTTTAAACGTCTGCATAATATGTAAATGTATATTAGCAGTAGTTATTTCTAATAAAGTGAAATCAAAATTACTTTATCGATGAGTATTAAAATTGAGTGCATTTTGTGTGTCTTAATAATAAATGATTAAAAAAAAGATGTAAGTTGAGTCTTGACTGATTAAAATATTAATTAAAGATATTATATGGCTGTTTAGGGAAGCCTCTAACAAATTTTACCAATTAAATTGATCTAATTATAATTGTTTTTATAATTACCTGAATTTTGTCTTGCATTTATTGAGTTCATTTAAAAATTGAGTAGAAGCACAGCTTTGATGTTCTTTGATAGTCATTTTAAATGGAATAGTATGTTACAAATTAAACATTTATAACTATTGTATTAATGAATTGAGTAAAAGCACACCTCATGCTTTTGCAAATGTTTCACCGACCTTGACTTGTCGCAAACAATATGTTTTATAAAATGTAAAATGAACTCGTATTTGTCAGGGTATCTTTCGCAGAGGTTACATGTCATTTGCGTCATAATATTTTCCAGCAGACCGATGTTGGTAAGCCGCATGGAAAAATTTCGCCTTATTATCAAAATAAGGCGTACATTTATCATACTCATATACAGATGACATGCAGAAAACTGTAATCCAGTTCATATTTGTTATATTCATTAATCACTTGGCTCAAATAGAAGACTAGATGATGTTTTCACGCATTTCTCGTCTTATAAAGTATCCGGAGTTTCATTATTCCTATATTAAATGAACGTTACATTTTAATGACATTTACATTAATACCTTTTTGTACTTATTAATAGTAAGATAAATGGCATTGAAGTCAGTTTAATTTTTGCTTTCCAAAAGAGCATACCAATGCCCGTTCAACTCTTAACATAAATTGAACCATGAACTGTGCTTGACCGCAAATATGGGGACAATACGTCGGGTTGTTCCAATCGCCGTAAATACCAATCATTTTATTATTGTTCGTTAAACAAGTTATATATATACTAGCTACTAAACACATACACAAAACCATACTTAAAGAATTACATGCTAGCCAATGTTGAAACGTTTATTAACGCTTGTTGATAAAACATAATGCTGTGACGTTTGAACAGATCTGCACGATATGTGAGGGATTTTTGCGTGAACCTGTCCATTAACGATGTGTATAAGACTTTTGTTCATTAAATACACTTTTGGTTTTGTTCATATAAAACATATGAGTAGTATACATTTACATCGAGGCGATGAATCGGGCGTTTAACACTATTTATAACTGCTGCTTCCTGAGAAGCATTACAATGATCTGGAATGTGTACTATATGGTGCTAGGTTCTGAAATCCTGTCAAAAAACGCATTCAGCTGTGGCTTGAATGTATTTCATTTCATCGTGCCTCAAAAAGAGATAGGTTTGCTGCAATGGTGTAAATTAGCTGCAATGGTGTAAATTAGCCATTGAACGTTTAATCGAATTAATTTTTTTGATATTTTATTGTTGTGTTTTTTGTTTGTTTTTGTTTTTTTAATTTAAATCGCAATTCTATGAGGTTAATGTTTATTTACACGTATGTGTTTTATGCTTTGTATAGGGTTCGGATAGCCATCAAACAGGTTTAAGCCCGAACTATTGTTTTTTATTTGACCGTTCCATGGTGTTGTGTATTTAATATGTTGTCAAATGTGTACGTTCCTCTTGAAGTGATTGTTGATCGTTCAAGTGTGCGATTCGGCTAGCTTGTTTGTACCCACATCGCTTTCAATTGATTGTTTCAAGGCGATGACACAAACTTTAATCATTGGTTTGTGTTCGAAGCGTGTGTTGTCGGGATTGCCATATAGTGTACACTGTACATACAATTGATCGCTTGCCTCAAATAAAAGACTACCGGAGGTTGAGTGAAATTTAACTTCTGGTGATGCCCGTGGAGTTTCATTTTTTCTTTATTNTGTAAATATTTATGGTAAATTTTGGGCGTGCTGTTCGGGTGCCATTTTTGCGTAGACTATGCACCTTAATTGTAATTTGTGGCAAGTTACCAGCCGCGTCAACCGATTTTTCCACAATGCAAGCAATCCTAAATGTTTTGATAATTCTTGATCAAGGGCCAATTTATCAAGCTCAGCTTTTAAGAGCTCAAAGTAGCCAGCACTGCACTCAATTTTCAGCTGTCTAGCTCCATCTTTTGGAATAATGTTCATGAAAGGGCGGTCACAGTGCTTCCTCTTTTTTATCAGATTTTTGTGGTGGTTAAGTTCGTAGTCTTTTGATTTTATGATAGCACCTCGGCTGGATATGTTGACAGAGTTGTGAACGGGAGACTGAAGTGGTTGCTGGATGTAGCTGAGGATAACGTTACTATTGTTGGAGGCCATTTTTACCTTGTTAAGCAGTTGCGACTGTGACTTGTGAGTGCTACACTGAGATGCTCAATGTCCCTTTCGGGGTTGCAGGTTGCCTGGCAGCCTATAGGCTTAGTCGATCAGCAATGGAGGGAGAGTTCGCATGGGCTTCAAGTAGACTGTGGTGCTAAATGTCCCTCTTGGGGTTGCGGGTTGCCTGGCAGCCTATAGGCTTAGTCGATGAGCGATGGAGGGAGAGTTCGCATGGGCTTCAAGTAGTCTGTGGTGCTGAATGTCCCTCTTGGGGTTGCGGGTTGCCTGGCAGCCTATAGGCTTAATCAATCAGTGGGGGGATTCGTATGGGCTTCAAGTAGTCTGTGATGCTCAATGTCCCTCTCGGGGTTGCGGTTTGCCTGGCAGCCTGTAGGCTTGATCAATCAGTGAGGGGGATTCGTATGGGCTTCAAGAAGTCTATGAAGGGATAACAGGGTAGGATTTTCAGAGGTTATAATGAAGATGCCGATTCTATTGAGCCTGCATCAGCAATGTACCTTGCTTGACAGCTTTCTGGATTGCTGTTCGGGAAGGACTCTGTTGGATGTAGTGGCCGGAGCTAGCTAGAGGTCAATTGTCACAGTAAAGGGTATTGCAAAAAAATAGCGTACCTCAAGAGGGAGCTAACTCAGTGCTGGGCATGGATTTGTGGAATTGTCAATAAAAAATTCAACTACATAAAAGAGTCCACACAAACGTTCATAATACGCAGATAAAGGCAAATGGTTAATAAAATGGGAGCTACAAGTAACTCATTGCTGGGCATGAAATTGTGGAAATGTCAATAAAAATTCAACTACATAAAAGGGTCCACACAAACGTTCATAATACGCAAATAAAGGCAAATGGTTAATAAAATGGGAGCTAACACATTGCTGGGCATGAAATTGTGGAAATGTCAATAAAAATTCAACTACATAAAAGAGTCCACAAAAACGTTCATAATACGCAAAATTAATAAAGGCAAATGGTTAATTAAATGTCATATATCTCGCTTTTCTTCTAAAATGTTCGAAGGCTTGTTCAGTTCATGCGAGTTACACATATGATAAAAAGATAAAAATGTATAATGATAAAAAACCGTGAAATGAGGGCATGTGGCGGACGCGCGGGAGAAGCACAAAGGAAAGCCGGCTCTTTTCTGAATTTCAACACTATCTAGGTAGCGCAGTTCATGGAAGTGAAATAAAATGTTATTTGAGAGGTCCTAGATGGCCCTTGTGGACAGCCCGAAGGCTTAAAGCGATAGAATGTTGAATTAAAATATCATAAAAAAAGATGGCGGACGCGAGGCGTGCAACAAAAAATACCAGTCCTTCAGAATAACACAGTTCTTTTTCCTCCTCCGTCACTCCTGGTAGTTGCAGAATCACATACGCGTGTCCAGAATGGAATATATGTATGAATTAAAACTATAAAAGCAATAAAATTGACTGCGAGATCTTATGATTTTTTGAATTTTCCTCTCTCCGTCTGATACACGTCCGCCCTGTTCGCTGCCTCGATGACGCCTTATTCATTCATTCTTACGACTAAATTCTATTTTAAACACTGTAAACTTCCTCTTAAGTTTCAGCTTTACAGAGACAGAAAGGTAACAATTTAGATAAGCCTTAAAGCAAAGGAAAGGCTGAGGTAATTTCATTAATATATAAAAAAAATACAATAATCTAATTAATTTTAGAATTGTCGCTTATAAAACACTACCCGTAATAACTTCCAGTTTTCGGACATTCAAAGTTTTCGGACATCCCGTTTTTAGACAAAATAATTATTTTTCGTGACTTAATTTTCGGACATACGGGGTTCGTCAATATTTAATGTTTTTTCGGACAATACATCTTACAGCGCTATTTTACCAGATTTCGTACATGTTTTCTGGTTAGTTGCAATAATCCAACTCCCAGCTATATTGCCCCTCCGGGTCGCTGGGAGTTGCAACGGCTTACACAATTTACCATAGAAAGCAGGGTTCCCACTGTCGATCGCCATTGTCTCAAATGGCCCCAAATTAAAAGATCTGGCGCCAGATTTGATAAAATGATATAAAACGCTCTGTTTACCAGCCGGTTTATGGCAGCCTTATTCTATAGTTATTTCAACTACCTTATTCTATAGATTTCCATGACGCATGTTATGGTGATAATTGGGGTGTTGTTTTTTTTTTTTTTTTTTTTTTTTTTTT
>VMBQ01008982.1:21280-35182 GCA_007657795.1 Dreissena rostriformis
ATCAAGTGAAGAAAATAGATTTATTTTTATTTTTGAATTGGGAAATATGTAATCAAAATTCGATTGGGAACGGGTCCGTTTGCTTTGGGAATGCCTCCGTTGTCCGGAGGCGCAGACAGTGCAGAAAAACCCCTGCATACTAACCTCTTATATAGACAAACTAACCTCTTATATAGACAAACTAACCTCTTATATAGACAAACTAACCTCTTATATAGACATACTAACCTCTTATATAGACAAACTAACCTCTTATATAGACATACACACCTCTTGGCTAAAAATCTTTGAAGGCTACACTGATTTACGCAGGATTTTTATTTATAAAATATGTAGAATAATAAGAACCATTATTGCTCTATGAATTTATACAAATGGGCCTCATTATAGTATTCTTTGAATAAAGAAATCCAAATAGTGTACAGAAACGGCCATGATCCGGCATGACGGCAGTGGATTATATTAGGAACATTCTTACAGATGTTTACCATAATCATTATGTGAAACGTATCTCAAATAACACAAAACCTAGGACATATGAATATGTGACTGACAGGACATTTAACTGCTTTTCTGCATTTCCCCGCATTATTGCTGTTCGCATTTCACCAATCATAAAAGACAGTTCCTGACCATTTGTCATATGGTTCTCTGCTTAAAAATTTACTTCCGGTAATAGACGTTTATATGTCATTGCAAATTGAATGACTAGACATTCATTTCGCAGTAATATTTTGCACAATGTGGTAAATAATATAAAGAGATAAGAAATCCCATGATGTCGGAATTTTTTTCAGAATAAAGGCAAGTGCAAATAGTTGTGTGACGGCACGTCAGCTTAGACAGTAAAAACAGGCTGATCTGAAAGGATTTTCAATTTTCAATGGGTTTGCAGATTAAACAGATATTCTTGAAACAAAAATTACCACTTTTTGAGAATTAACATGCGAATATATTTTCCTGAATCTGCACATTACCCAAAAAACACAATAATTAACACTGTAGACATCAAACTGGCAATGGACATCATGTTGGTGATTTTCTCAAACAAAGCTATTCATTTCATGATCTGAATTTATTTTTGTAATATTTAATCTATACTTCAAGCTTAATATGCATTTCTCCATGACTTTTTCATTAACAGTGATTATTTATTTTTTTATCATTTTAAGTGTATTTTATAACTGTGTTCATGGGCCGCATGGACACAGTTTTCATTTTATGAGGATTTAAAAAAATCAATAACAAGTCCAGTTTTGTAGTAAAATCAATTTAAATGATGCTATTATACATGAGAGTATCTGTTTTAATTATAATTTGTCAAACTAAATAAAAACAACATGTAAAACTGCACATATTACACTGTTGAAAAAACAAAATTTATTCCCAAATTGATGTCTTATGCCAAACTTCACAAAATTCTAATTTCTAAGATTTGACCTGGTGACCTTGTTTTTGGACGCACATAACCAAAATTAAAACTCTACCTAGATATTATCCAGATCAACATTTTTAACAAGTTTCATCAAGATTGGATGTTAGTTTTTTTTTACATTGAAAACTATTCATAATATTACAGTTTTGTTAGTAAATTCAATAAATTACATTTTTGAAATATACAAAAATCTGTGAACAACTCCCTTTAAAGATGTTTCATGTACCACTAAAGAAAGCACCACAATAAAAGAAATTTTACTGGAATCATTGCAACTCATCGGAACTAAAGCAACACTATTAAACAAGAACTGATCTCACATGTAAATGGAAATGCAAATAAAATCATTCGCAAACATCTCCCAGATAATTGTCTCTGGACGCAACAATGCCGAAACTTTGTGTAGATAACAAATCTATTACCTTTATAAAACACCACTTAGGCAAACTACATCCTCAAATGTGGCCATTACTTGCGGACCAGAAATTGTTTTCTTGCTCTTCATTACAATTAGATTTCTTGGGGACAAGAAATTTTTTTCTTGCTCTTCATTTCAATTAGATTCTGACACTAAGGCTCAGGATCAGGATATTGAAACGAAGTTGGAAATCGCACCATTAGAAACTGGGTAAGCGAATGTATTCTTTTTATAAAATACAGACAGAGTTTGCTGAGGTTGAATGCATTGTGGGTGAACAAATGGATTGTGGGTAAACAAATGGATTGTGGGTAAACAAATGGATTGTGGGTAAAAAAAAAATGGATTGTGGGTAAACAAATGGATTGTGGGTAAACAAATGGATTGTGGGTAAACAAATGGATTGGGGGTAAACAAATGGATTGTGGGTAAACCAAAATTCTCAACTTGCAATACCATGGCAATAAAGATGAAAGTTTTTTCATGAAACAAACCATTTGCTGAACTAACAAAAGTGTACCAAATGCAGTTATTTTATCATTGCTGGCAACTTGACATGTCCTCCACTCTGCAAGGCTAACAAATAGATAGCAAACAGACAAATGCAAACAGTATGCAAATATGCTCATTCATTGCCTATAGGTTGAAGACTTTTTCATCACATATTTGCTGAATATTTTCTGCTTGCAACTAATTTGCATGAAGTGTGCAAACCCATGCTGATAGAACAAAACAATCCACACAGTCTGCAAAATCTTACTTTATTTTGCTAGCTAATACTTTGCAAATAAAATGCAAAGACATGAAATATACTATTCATGAATTTTCAAATGTTTAAAATAGTCCTCGCAAACAATATAAAAAGACTAGCAAGTAGATAACACATGTTGTGCAGGTATAAAGCACTTGGGCAGAAAGTCAGGCGAAACGATGACCATGGTAGACCATGGTCACCATGGTTTTTTATGGTTGACCATGGTATTTGATTGTCAACCATCAAAAACCGTGGTGGAACATGATCAGGAACATGGTCGACCATGGTTGACCATGGTCACAAAAAACATAGACCATGGTCGGCAATGGTGACCATGGTCGACCATGGTCGGCAATGGTGACAAAAGACAGACCATGGTTGACCATGGTNTCATTTCGCCTGGGGAGTTCTTCATGTGAGCAGTATATATAATACGGTCATTTCTGGCCAGTATTGGGTAAAGTGACTTAAATAATCATGGGCAACGGACAAATCAAAACAGATATTGCTGTCAACTTAAGTTACCCTGGACATTGATATTCATTGATATTCCATGCAATTGACTTACAGATGTGACATATCAAGTTTTTGCAATCATTTATTGAGTTCCAAGCTATCTTTATGCAGATTCTCAGGGGACTTTTGGAGTTCAGAGTGCCAGTGCAGCAAAGATGGGCTTTTCAGCATGATGTCTTCTTAATTGATTGACCTTAAGACATTGTCAAGATTGATAATACAGAACAAAGATTGTAACATCAACTGAAAGCTTGGAAACTTACTAAGAAAAACTATTTTTGTTCAGCTAAAATGTTAACTAAATAAATACATTCCCGTTCAAAATAATAAACTTACCAAATCAATAATTAATACGTCAGGCATATTTTAATATTTGAACAGATATGAAATGTGTACGAGGAAGGAGTGTCCAGCCCACAGGAATCCTTTGATTTTGTCTCCTGTTATATTCATGTATTCACATACCATCTGCATCATGTGAAAATAGGTCTTATGCCATATGCAGCCAGCATAGCTAAAGACCAGCCTGCGCATGTGCACAGTCAGGTAGGAGCTACACTGCCCCATATACAAAACTCGCTTTACTTTAAAGCAGACCGCGCAGCTCCTAACCAGACTGTACGATTGCGCAGGCTGGTCTGCAGCTTTTCTGGCCCCATATGGCATAAGACCCATTTTTGCATGATGTGAGACAGATAACTTGCATACAAACAAGGCACTTATATAAACAACTGAATGTTCAGCAAGTAAACATGTGTGCTTTGCCAGAACATATCTGTTGATCCTATTCTCCAGACAATTATTGCCTCAACAGTTGCTTGCTAATTTTTACTGTCATATCTCATTGATTGAGCATAAAAACCAATTTATCTGATATAAAACCCTTCCACACAGCAACAACGGTTCCTAGCTGAATCATTTATTGTATTTATGTATTTCCAAATTGATTTACATCAAACATTGGTGATAAAGCAATAACAAACTTCATTTACATACAATAGACGTCAAATTGGAAACATTCAGAAGTTGTGAGGGTGGGTAAATTGTGAAAGGGCAACAATATTAGATATATGGTGTGGTCGTTAAACTCATTAAAATACAATTGGGAATATTTCATTCCCTAACAGTACAGAAAATTGGAAAAAAAAGATCAATTTTATGTACTCCAGGTAACGCCAGTTGTTAAGGGTTTGACAAAATGTAAATAGTTTTAGTTACAGTCTTTGACACAATTGACTGGTTCTAGTTACTATGTTTGACACGATGTGAGTGGGTTTAGTAGTTACAATCTTTAATTATATATTGACACAATTCAGTGGTTCTAGTTACTATGTTTGACACGATGTGAGTGGGTTTAGTAGTTACAATCTTTGACACAATTCAGTGGTTCTAGTTACTATGTTTGACAAATGCGAGTGGGTATAGTTAGTCTTTGAAACAATTTAGTGGTTCTAGTAACTATGTTTGACACAATGTGAATAGCTTTAGTTACATTCTTTGACACAATTAACTGGTTCTAGTTACTATGTTTGACACAAGGCGAGTGGGTTTAGTAGTTACAGTCTTTGACACAATGTGAGTGGGTTAAGAAGTTACAGTCTTTGACACAATGCGAGTGGGTTTAGTAGTTACAGTCTTTGACACAATGCGAGTGGGTTTAGTAGTTACAGTGTTTGACACAATGCGAGTGGGTTTAGTAGTTACAGTCTTTGACACAATGCCAGTGGGTTTAGTAGTTACAGTCTTTGACACCATGCGAGTGGGTTTAGTAGATACAGTCTTTGACACAATGCCAGTGGGTTTAGTAGTTACAGTCTTTGACACAATGTGAGTGGGTTTAGAAGTTACAGTCTTTAAAACAATTTCAGAGGTTTAAGCTACATCGTTTGACGCTGTACATGAAGTGTCATTGGTTTTCACGCTTAACCATTAATAGCATTCCACGCGTAAATAAAGGATTCTTTTTTGTTTCGCTTATGGACAATAATTTACATCTACATAACGAAATAAGCATGTGGGCATTTGAAATTAAAGTGAGACAGTCCTACAGGACAATCCCCATCTTGACACATTTTTGTTTCAATTCCAGGATTAGCTTGAGCAGAAATGGATAATGAATTTTGTTATGTGTTTGATTGAATTATCAAAACAAATCTGAAGTTCATTTGAATATTCTGCCCCTGAGGGATCTGATAATTTTGTTTTGACTAAAACTACAAGGCAATATTCAGCTTGTCAAAAACATTATTGATCTTATTTCATATAAATATATATATAATAAATAATAAATATAAATAGATATAAGTTTGTTTCATAATATGTATAATCATATATGATGTACATGTAATTGAGATGTGTGTTGAAAATTAATAATAATAAAAATTAATATATATATAATAAATGATAAATATATAATATAAATATACTGTGAAACCATTTATTTTCGTCAGCACAAAATAACGTTAATTTTCAAAAATAACTATTTCGTCAGGACTTAAATTCGTCAATTTCTGATTTTGAAAAAAAAAACAAACAAAAAATGCGTCAGTCAATAGCCGATTTGTTTGTATACACGCGACAAATCGTGAAGGGGAAAGGGGGAAGACCATGAGAGTCACTTGCAGGAGGTGGGCCCTGTTTATCACATGTCAATTAAGAAGCATTTTGTTATCAGTTGATAGTTACTGACCCTTTTTATGTATGTCATTAACAAGTTGATTGTTACGATTAGCGGATTAGTGGAACTGAATAATCTTCAACGAGTGTTTGAAACAACGAAACCAATTGCCAATTAGTCTCATTCAATTACAATCATAGCCAAACTGGTAACAATCCTACCTTTATCGGCGCCAATTAGAGAAGGTGCCAACATAATGGGTTATAATTATTGTAAGCAAATCCGAAATAGAATTGATATCCGGACACTGTGACTTTGATATCTGGACACTGTGACATTGATATCCGGACACTGTGACATTGATATCCCGACACTGTGACATTGATATCTGGACACTGTGACATTGATATCCGGACACTGTGACATTGATATCCGGACACTGTGACATTGATATCCGGACACTGTGACATTGATATCCAGACACTGTGACATTTATTATTGATATCCGGACACTGTGACATTTATTATTGATATCCGTATACTGTGACATTTATTATTGATATCCGGACACTGTGACATTTATTATTGATATCCGGACACTGTGACATTTATTATTGATATCTGGACACTGTGACATTTATTATTTTGAATTAATTTACCCATATGCACCCCTTCCAACGACTGATACATAAAAAATAGATGATAGTTAATGAAGTGAAATGCAAACAACCAAACACAAATCAATATGTTTAGTTTTTTATTTTGTAATAAAAGCGCAGGATCTATTTCAGTCAGGTGTTGATAACATGTCGTCATATTTTAATTTCGTTTATTGTCTTTGATCAGGATCCGCCGCGTGTTAGCTGTATAATCTGCAACACCCCTGAAAAAACACAAAAAGCACAAGGGGTAAAACAGTTGTTAACAAATTAACGCTAATAATTAATATTCTACCGAAACGAAGTCAAGGTATCGATACAGCTTCACTGCATTTGTGTTTTACAGGAAATGTCATGTGTCAGTTAAGTACACTGTATAATGTACATCCCTTTGTGTCAAAACCGGTTTAATCTTGATTTGGAAACAGACGCAGTATGTATGCTTTGATTACGTTGAATTTTTATGACTCATGTCAACGGTAATTCAGTCTTAATTTTTTTAATCATTGGAAATAATTATTCATTAGGATTATAAATTCGTCAATGGGTCTACTGATGAAATAGACAAAAATTAATGTTTGACGAAAAATAATGGTTTCACGGTATATAAGTTTTTGTTAACAGGGCCTTTACACAATTTTTTTTGCAACAAAACTGACCTTTGATGACATATCGAACCAGTCCTTCCCAAAACCGTCGGTCCTCGGCTTTTGCCGATAATAAATTGGAAAAGCCGGTAATGATTCTAATATTGCAGGACCTCGTGGCCGGTAATAAAATTATGGCGAAATTTGGAATTCCATAAACTATTTTCAGAAAAGTATCAATGCAAAAGTAAGATTTTACCAAATTATTAATAACTCTGATAATGTAAAACGTGTTTTCATTGGTTTCATTTTTTTAAATGACGTAGTAAGTGTATATACGGTATCCGAAGATTTTTGCTAAGTCGTCATAGCGAAAACCACACTACGTCATCACTAAATGAGTACATTCCGCAAAGTACAACCACGTGCGTTTTTGGTTCCCGTTTTATCCGATTAATTTGTAAGCAAGCAGGGCATTAACAAAGGACAGTGTGACCTTCCCGCGAACTGTCAACATCAACACGTACAAGAGTTATCAGGAAAATAGTGGACCAAGATCTTTAACAGGTGATTTCGTTTTCATTTTATATTATAACTTTGTTTTAAATGTTTCAATTAAAGTTTGTTGAAGGAGCTAAGCCAGGTCAGCCTGTAAAAAGGAAAACAACTGAGGATGAAAAAAAAAGAGGATAACAAAAAGCGCAATCACCCAATATTAACTCAAAAGCATTTAACATAGATTGACTTTAAACTGGTTTAATTGTATAAGCCTAAAGGTATGCTAGCCTACAAAAACTTAACAAAAGAATTAAATATTTTATGCTCATGATACAGGGAGATGGTGTTCGTCGGCTGACTTATCAGCGCCCACCCAAGGCTATGTCTGATGGTGAAGCAATCATCACGGATGACCCAAAGGCCTCACCTCTGAATAACGAGGCAGAAGATGAGGATGAGGATGTGTCTTCAGAAGAGGATGTGGATTCAGACTTCCAGGATGAAGACACAAATGAAAATACAAATAAATCTTGGACATTCTGCATGAATGAATGCAATGCATTATTACTGTTACGTACATATACATGTGAAGATGTGTGTTATAACTATTATACTTATATTAAAATATTGTTAAAAATCTCATTTTTGTCGTTTTTCTAAATCTTTCTTTTTTGGGCCGGAAATGATCAGTCTGGGCCGGCAATGGCTGCATGATTATAGGACCTCCTGGCCGGCAATAAAAAATATTTTTGGGAAGGACTGTATCGAACAGATTAATTTAACACTTACTGTTACAGTGACCTTGACCTTTGAACTAGTGACTTCAATTTCATTAGGAGTCTTCTACTGTCCAAGCCCAATGCACATGTTAAGTATCAAGTCAATTGGTCAATTCGTTGATGAGTTTTTGATCCGAAACGATTTTCACACTTATTGTGACAGTGACCTTGACCTTTCACCTAGTGACCCATATTTCAAAAGGGGTCATCTACTGTCCAAGGCCAATGTACTTGTGAAGTATCAAGCCAATCAGTCACTTCGTTTACAAGTTATTGATTGGAAACGATTTTCACACTTATTGTGCCAGTGACCTTGACCTTTGACATAGTGACCCCAATTTTAAAAGGGGTAATCTTCTGTCCAAGGCCAATGAACATGGGAAGTATCAAGCCGATCAGTTAATTAGTTGATGAGTTATTGATCTGAAACAATTTTCACACTAATTGTGACAGTGACAATTGACCTAGTGACCCCAATTTCAATTGGGGTCATCTACTGTCCAAGGCCAATTCACATGGGAAGCATCAAGCCAATTGGTCAATCCGTTCACAAGTTATTGATCGGAAACGAGCTGGTCTACCGACAGACCAACCGACAGACCAAAGGACATCTAGCAAAACAATATACCCCCTCTTCTTCGAAGGGGGGCATAAAATGTGATAGTATACCAAATTGCAGCGAATAATACTTAATTATGGGGAAACTACATGCCTGTTTAATAGTTTCAACAAAACATGGACTTCTCACCAGAAATATTTCTTCATTTCTTCCAGACTTTTTAAATATCAAAAAGCAATAAAATAAATGCATTTTTATTTTTAAGTATCGTCATAAAATTGATCGCTTTTAAAAGATTTAAAAACTTAATACCCTGACATCAATTCAACATTCCATTATAGGAATCTCTGTGAAATAGCCAGCAGTCATGCAAGAAACCCAATACTGAAGGGAAAAATCGAGTAAAAAGAAATCTCCATGAAAACACTGATGACGATTAGCTTGCATTTACCATTCAACCAGTACTAGAAGTTTACTGTTTTTGTCCAACAATTTCCTTATGAAGGAAACTTGAAGAGGCGTACAAAACTTAAACTTGAAACTTGCTAATTTGATGAAACGCCTATTTATATAGTCATATTCAATGGCGTTGTACAAAACATATAAATATACATACAATTTATAAATAAAATTAGAGTGATTGATACTTTTATGCAGCATTAATTAAAGGATTAATAATCTAAAAATGTGTGATATAAATACAAACAAGGGCTGTTTGTAAAACATGCATGCCCCCCATATGGGCTGTCAGTTGTAATGGCAGCCATTGTGTGCATACGTTTTTTGTCACTGTGAACAATGGTGGTGGTGGTGTTGGTGGTGGTGGTGGGTGGTGGTGGTGTCCGAAAACCATTTTATTGTGTCGAGTCACCGTGACCTTGACCTTTGACCTAGTGACCTGATCAATAGGGGTCACCTGCCTGCCTAGTTTTGTGATCCCAAGCCTAAGCGTTCTTGAGTTATCGTCCGGAAACCATTTTACACTTAGGTCACTGTGACCTTGACCTTTGACCTAGTGACCTGAAAATCAATAGGGGTCATCTGCCGGTCATGACCAATGTCCCTATGAAGTTTCATGATCTCAGGCGTAAGCGTTCTTGAGTAATCATCCGGAAACCATTTTCCTATTTCCAGTCACTGTGACCTTGACCTTTGACCTAGTGACCTGAAAATCAATAGGGGTCATCTGCCGGTCATGACCAATGTCCCTATGAAGTTTCGTGATCCCAGGCCTAAGCGTTCTTGAGTTATCATCCGGAAACCATTTTACTGCTTCAGGTCACTGTGACCTTGACCTTTGACCTAGTGACATGAAAATCAATAGGGGTCATCTGCCGGTTATGACCAATGTCTTTATGAAGTTTCATGATCCCAGGCATAAGCGTTCTTGAGTTATCATCCGGAAACCATTTACCTATTTCCAGTCACTGTGACCTTGATCTGTGACCTTGACCTTTGACCCAGTGAACTCAAAATCAATAGGGGTCATCTACCAGTCATGGTCAATGTCCCTATGAAGTTTCATGATCCCAAGCGTAAGCGTTCTTGAGTTATCATCCGGAAATCATTTTCCTATTTCCAGTCAACCATTTTACTGCTTTAAGTCACTGTGACCTTGACATTTGACCTAGTGACCTGAAAATCAATAGGGGTAATCTGCCAGTCATGCAATGCAGGGATGCAATGTCCCTATGAAATTTCATGATCCCAGGCGTAAGCGTTCTTGAGTTATCATCCGGAAACCATTTTCCTATTTCCAGTAACTGTGACCTTAAGCTGTGACCTTGACCTTTGACCTAGTGACCTCAAAATAAATAGGGGTCATCTGCGAGACATGATCAATGTTCCTTTGAAGTTTCATGATCCTAGTCCTAAGCGTCTTGAGTTATCATCCGGAAACCATCTGGTGGACGGACCGACAGACCGACAGACCGACCGACAAACCGACCGACATGTGCAAAGCAATATACCCCCTCTTCTTCGGAGGGGGGCATAATAATTAATTAAACATTGATCAGCTGCCGTAAATTTGTAAATCTTATATTTTTCTAACAATATTAGCATAAACAGTCTACTCTCGTTATCTCGAAGTCGGCGGGAAAAAAAAGAAAAATGTCGAGATAACGAGAGCCTAAGATATCCGATTAGGCGTTAATAAAGAAAAAATTAGACAAAACCTTACCTTGTTTTTAACATCTAAATACCTGCTAAGTGGCCTAACTAAAGCCGTCACCGTGTGGCATAATACTCACAACGGCGTAATAATTCAATGCGCGTTTCTTCCGATTCTTTAATGTTAAAAAACTACTGAACTGTACATGTACGTGTTGTAGTTTGAAATGCAAAGTTTAATCGATTATTAGTACAGGGTAAAATAACAAGAGGGCCATGATGGCCCTGTATCGCTCCACTTTTTTTATGCGAAAAAAGCGTGCAATGCGCATGGGTTGAAATNATATTATTAGCAAAGTTTTGGCAACATTAAGACACTTTTTTCATTAACTGTGCGTAAAGGGCATATGCATGATTACTCCAAAAACTAAATTTAATGTTTATTACACTGTCGGTCATTTTTATTCATATCGAGTTGCTCTAAAAATATATATGTTTGCTGATGATTAATTATTTTGGTAGTTTTCAAATATATCTTGCCAGTGGGAGGTTACATCTTATAAATTCACCTTGATATACTTTTTAAAACTTTCTTATAGACGTGAGTCCACGCATAATGCTCAGTGATGTTTACAGCAGTATTTAGTTTGAAGTGTAAGTATACAATTTAAGCAAAAACAGCTACTTTATAGTCAGTATGGAGAATATTAAGTAAGCAGACGCTCAATTTAAGCCAATATTAGTTTAAAACTATTTTTTTTAAGCTTGACTGCATCAAAAACTTAAGGCTTATTTGAAATTCTCTTGAGTCCGTTTCATGAGACTAGAACCAGTATTTGGTGTCTTTGTGAGAGATCTAAATAATGCCCCTACAGTGGGGATCGAACCCATGACCTCTCAGTCACTAGGCGGAAACCATATCCACTACGCCACATCGACCTTTTTTAAGCTAATATTCAGTACACCAGGGCCCGTATTCACCAACAATTCTTAAGCAATTCTTAGACTTAAGAATAAAGAAAATTCTTAAGTCTAAGAAAAATTTCTTAAGTCTTATTCACCAACTCATATTGCTAAAGAAAATTCTCAAGAATGAAGAATTTTCTTTAAAATTCTAAGAATGCTTTGGGGCATACTAAGAATAATTCTTTAAGCTTCCAAAATGGCTGATCGTGTTATGCGTTATGCCAATATCTTGTTCGAAAATGTCAAAAATGTCCAGCGTAGCAGATTTTTCGATAGAGAAAATCCTCTTGACGGTTTGTCCGAAATGGAGGTATACAGGAGATATAGGTTTTTTTCGGCAACTGTACTGACCCTTCTGAATTTGATCGCCGACTCTCTTGACTTTGGAATGCTGAGAAATTCACCTCTCCTGCCGATCCAGCAATTATGCATATTCCATATGATATCAGTAAGATACGGGTACTTGTTACAACTAAAGTAGGACAAGATATTCAAACACATGACCAGATAGCACAGACATGGGTCACTAAGATTGAATTGAAATGTTTAAGTTAAAAAGTTATCAATAGTGACAAGAATGGCTTCCAATTTGGAGAGTTCAATTGGAAGAGGATGTGACTTTATTTTTTACTTTTCTTGTTTCCTCTGTCAGGAAAATGACAGGAACACAGGGGCTGAAGTTTACTGTGAGAAATGTTCTAAATTCTACTGTAGCAAATGTGTGCAGTATCATAACTATCTTTACAAGAAGCATGCAATTGTGGAACAGAAAAACATCAGTCAGTGGCCTGAGACTAATGTGGGTGGACTAGAGCAATGTCAGGAGCACAAGAAAGAAAAACTTACAGGATTCTGTGAGGACCAAGTCAGCTGATATGTCATGCCTGTCATTTCCACAATCATCAGTAAGAACATGTGCACTCTATAAGACATGTTTTGCACATGTCTTAACCAACTTTTGACCATCCTTCATTAACGTAACTTGTTATCTTCCTAAAATTCAAATAAAAAGTTCACAAAACAAGTGTCTTCCTTTCCAACCAAGTTACCACTTTACCAATATATATGATCATAGGTAAAGGTCTTCTCAAGATATTGTGCAGAAAATAATCCTGTTTCAAGCCCATTTGACCTTGACCTTTAATATGTTTGCCTCAAAATCAATACATGTCATACTTTCATCCTTAGTAACCAACATACAAGCTTAGATGATTGTCGGTCAAAGCGTTTTCTAGATATCATGCAGGAACCAATTTCATGTGACATTTACCTTTGACCTGGTGACATCCAAATCAAAATGGGTCTTCTTTGCCACCCATGTAACCACTATACCAGTTTGCATGATCATACCTTAAAAAGTTCTCAAAATATAGTGCCAAAACGAGTTTCATGTTCCAAACCCATGTGACCTTGACCTTAGACCACTTTGAATCAATAGGCGTCCTCCCTTTCACACAAGTAACCCCTATACCCAATATACATATTCAAATGATCACAGGTCAAATGATTCTTGAGATATTGTTCAGAAACTAATTTACTGTGAAAAGCACCTCTGGCCTTGACCTTTTACCTGTTGACCTCAGAATCAATAGGCTTCTTACTTTCCTCTCAAGTAACCATCACACCAATTATCATGGTTGTAGGTCAAAGCATTCTACAGATATCTCGTGGAAACTAATGGTCTTTTGACCAACCAAATTAAATAACCACCTACTGGCCGAACAAACGACTGGTGAAAAAGCAATATACACCCGCTTCAACGAAGATGGGCATAAATATTACTCTCTATGTCCACTTGTGATTAAAAATTGATAATCTGTAAAAGCCAACCACTATCCTCTGTATAATGGTGTGTACATAAAATGTATGTCTTATTCTGAATTACAGTGTTAAAATCATTATTTTGAAAGTTAAATTTACATTCTTGAGTTAAACAAGAGATGTGTTTTTCAGAAACACAATGCCCCCTACTGCGCCGCTTTGATTTTTTTTTTTTACCTTT
>VMBQ01008983.1:0-35248 GCA_007657795.1 Dreissena rostriformis
TATTTTGGAGGTTCGCAAGTTTTTAAGAACTTTTCTTGCAATCTCATTGATATTCAAAGATATATAGATATGCAAATGTACTTATTTGCATATTTAACTGCAGATCATACTAGCTAATAATCATAATCTTCATTTTAACACCAACCTTTTTTTCTAGAACCAATTTTGAAGGAATATTTGATAATTATACTAGCTAAACTAGCTATTTAGTCAAAGCCTGACGGTTGCCATAGAAACAGCTCAATAATAAATTATAGCTGCCCATCGGAGATTGTTATCACACATTTTGTTTCTTTATATTGAGTATACAATCAAGTAAGATAGGTGTTGTTTTGCCCCCCTGAGTGGTACACCCCAACCCATCTGGCTGATAGACTAGAATTAATTATAAACCAAACGCGCGTCTTAAACAATTCTACTATTAGTTGTGTATTGTTTTGTCCCAGAAATATTTTTTGTAAAGTAATTTTGCCAAAATCGTGTACTCTTTCACTTATACCTCTGATGTCCAAAAGGACCGTTCCGTTAGTCCGCCCAACTATTTCACCAGTAGCAGTAATGTTCATGGTATTTTCTGCAACACACGTATATTTCCCTCTTTGTTTGGTATCATTTCCATCGACACGGGGGGTCCAGCTAATAGAAGACCTTGGATTACCGTTAGCTGTACATGCCATTTCAAAGCTTTCTCCCGCAAGCACTGTCAGAGAACCATCTAAAGGAACACTCGTATTTTTGCAGGTTTTGACGAAAACTGTCGGTGTGTCTGGTTTATCTGCAAAGCAAAAGAGTATTGATATATGAGTACGTCGAGGAAGTGTCTATGCATTCGAATGGTGTTGAAAAGCAGTATGTTATATAACGTGATGTATGTTGGTTTCAATATTCATACGTATTGTTAAATTACTTTAGGGTACGATGTGTTATTTATACGTGCTTTTTTCCCTATATATTCTGTGTTAAGTTTTCTTTCTGGGTTGGCTTTAGGTACATGTCTTTGTTCAAAATCAAATAAAACTTGTTAAATCGCATCGATGAGACTTGTACGAAATACATAAAACTTGCTTACACAATATTTCTAGAATAACTGCCGTCCAATTTGTATATGATCTGGCCGTTTGACTTCCATTTAGCATCACGAATGAATTGGAAACTGAACAGCTAAGTGTTCTCCCATTTTCTGTTCGGTTGAGTTGTAGACTAAGTATCGGGCCTTCTGTTAAATGACCTTGAAAGTTCCATTTATACGAAGGTAGAGGAAAACCCTCAGCGTGGCATTGCACTCCAACCGTTTGTCCCTCCAGTACAGTGAGTGTGCCGGATACAGTAACGTTATTAACAGAAACAGTTGGCATGCTAACAGGAACTGAAAAATAAACCATATGTTGCTAATTTAGTGTATTTAATTATTTAAATTGCATGGACATAACGACAACGAATACAAAAGAATATATCAATTACTAGATTAATGGTCGTCCTGATTCAAATATACAAGTTCGTTCGAGGTTTATATGACAAATTGTCAAACAAAATAATTCTGCATTTTAACAAATACTTATCATATACTGTTTTAAAATAAACAACATTGAGTGTGAACCATTAACACTTTATTCTCAGGACACATCCAATATAATTAATGAAGTTCATTTAAAATGGCAATTACTTGCAATTCAATGGATACTTACATTGTACACAGGCTTTTGTCGATTTGGAAATTGATATAAGTGCTGTTTTATACTTGTAGATAGCAACACACGAGACATTCGCTTCACCCTTGGTTGTTGGTATGTATCTAAGAACGCTTGTTAAAACATCAGATACATATGTAGAACTAGACATGTGGGTGATGTTGCGCCCGTCCTCAAACCAATGTAGTGCTGCACGGGGTTTGCTGGTGGATGTGATGCACGTGTAAATGAAGGTTTCGTTGTATTTTGGAAACGACGTATCGACATTCGGATCTATTATCAACGATGTCAGATTCACTAAAATAGAGTTAAGTAATACTGTTTTATATTAGTTGAAACTAGACACGACATCGACGTGTATTTGAATAGGGAAGACGCTATGATGTGGTTTGTATGTACTTTATAGGAGGAAGATAATTTTTGTTTAATATAATGCAACACCATCAGGTTAGAACTGAAACACGCGATTGACCGATTCACAACTAGGAAGACTTCCTGATTACTTAGGAATGTATAAGCTTCTTATACTTTAAAATATGCGAGCGTAAGTATATGCACGTACGTATGTTTACATGATTTGATGTACATGTTGATATCTCATATCTGTAAGAATAAGCCTGATACCGTTGTATTAGTAAGAACAAAAAATGCTCTTTCATGCATAATATAAAAAAAACAATTTCACATTAATAATTAATAATTTTTAACATTATGCAACTTCTATACCTTACATGTTATCGAAACAATGGGTGTTCGATCACATAAATGAAAATAAACATAATATAAAATAATACAATGTATCAATCAATTAAAGAACATAACGGAAGAACAATTATTTGTTATATTAAAACCATAATGTTCTATTTTCTATCAAATCATTGATAATTATTTTGTTATCTTAATGTATTAGTTACCCTGAGCTCTATGCCATTTTGTATAGCTATGATCACTCAAGAACTTGGAATTACATTGAAATTATGGTACAAGTTTGAATATTCCGAAATTGGTTTCAATGTTAGCAATAAATGTAGCAGCATTGTATACAATCATTTGCAATGATTTTAATATGTGCTTTTCGGAGTTTTACATAATTATGAAAGCGTTTGCTTAAAAGGGATAATGTTTATCAGCGTCATTTGTCTTGACAAGTTTTAATACATATCTATGAGGTATTTCTCAATTCCGGAAATAGTTCTGTTAATTTTTTACGCAACACTTAACAAACAAAACACCTCCAACTGTATCTTATCCACATATATATGGCATCATAGCCATAATCAAACTATCAAATAATATCTAAACACAGAAATACGTACCAGGCGTGCTAAGTAGGATAGTTTGTTCCATATCGTTGTACTTATCGTAACATGTGTAATTTCCTGCCATCGACTCAGTGAATAATAGTATTCTGAGAGTCAATACGGCCATCCTGCTTACATTCACAGAGAGCTGAAACTGTTCAGAAACTGAATCCGAAGACGTGCAATAAGAAAACTCATAGCGGAGCCTACAATATCCGATTCTAATTGATTTTTCACAATGTATATTACCGAAACCGTTCATTTCGAATTCAAAGACGAGATCTACATCTGTGTCGTTAACACTTGCGATTTGCTCGTAGCAAGTTCCTGTAAAAAAAAGTAAAACAAAACCCCAAACATATTAACTGGCTTTCTCATAATTCAATGAAGTTATGTTGTATTATATTTGTATATTTAAAAAATAATATGTCAGCACTTAATATATGGTTTCGTTAACTCAAATTTCACAACATCTGTATTTATAAATAAACAAATAGTACTAATTTATACCGTATTTTGGATTTAGTGCGGTAATTATCACCAATTCAATAAATCCATGCAACACAAAGCTCGCAAAAGCCATTATCGGATTTAATAACGAGACAGTATTCTGTTGGTCTTGTTTTACACTAAATACTGAACAGGAAGAAAAGGTTATATACATAGATGGTTTCTAATAAGTCATTCAAAGGCTGCGTTTTTTTTCCGGGTATCCGACCTACCTTAAAGGGCATATCGACGGTATATGACAATTATTCAAATATTTTCATATTCAAAGTACATGGATTGCAACTATTTGTCTCTAATGACCAACACTCCATGCCGCCTACAGAACTGAAGTACATTGGACAGGTGTCAAAATCGACCTTTCATCCTGCTGTTCGGTTAATATCTTGACCGTTTGCTGGAACTGATATTCCCCTCGATGAAAGTGTCAACCGAATGTGCATTTTTAAGCGCATAATGGACAATTAAACATGCCTTTTTTGCGACTATCGAAATTTTGAAATTGTCAACAAATAAACATTGTTCTTGCATCCCTTTTTATCCCTGGGTGTCAAACGTATACATTTATTTAATTGAGTAAGGTAAGATAGCCGCGGAAGAACTCTAGAACCATATGGATGAAAATCCATGATAAAGTAGGCCTGTTTGCATGTTAACTGTTTGACTTGTATGACCAATGTACGTTTATATTTTCGACCAATTTAAATAAATTATGCTGTATATTATTTGTACGCTACGTACCCAAAAGATTTTAGTGCAAGACCGCCACCAAAGTTATTAAGGTTAAACTGTGTTTATGTCTTTTTCTGGGCATCATAGACGTTTACTTTGAATCAACTCATTGTTAATGCATTACAAAGTTTTGTTTCTTTTGAATTGTTCGGTGAAATGAATCAGCGCGAGTTCGCCTTAATTTGTGGTAACACTTCATTGCTGGCAAAAATTGTTAGACATTAGCCAATGTATGTGAATTGTGCAATATCTTTTTTTTTTTATTTATCAAATATAAAACACCTTTATTCACATCGAAGAAGAAAATATGGGTTGATAAGCGATTTCTTACCAAAACTGGTAACAACACATTATTATTTTTATTTGTATTGTACAAAGCGTTATCCTATTAGATTATCAAATAACATATATCTGTGTCTCACGCAATTAAAACTAATGTTCTTTACGTTTGATTTTTTAAAGCAGGAAAATCTATTATAATTCAAAGTGTCCATAAGACAGTCTGACAGAATACAGGAAATATCCCGTTAGCAGTTATATTTAAGAACATACTATTAACTTTGAAAATGAATTGTTTTAAAAGTACGTATGGGAATAAAACTGCTAGTCCGGATATTAAATTCGTCGCCCATTACGCAATTACAATATAATGTGCCACAATTAATTTCCACCATGAGGCGAAAGCCTGCCGCGTGTAAGACCCATGTCCCTGGCTATAAGGGTAAGATCTCTCAGAGATTCAATGTTTGATATTCACATAGTAAAGCAGGGTTTGACCTACATCATTAAAATGGCCGTTTTAAAATATCGTGTGCAGCAGTTACTATTTGTTCTTTGCCTGAACAATGACATCATTATCAGCCCAATTGCATAACAAATGGTCGTTTCCGGATGTCACAGGGTTTCTCCGACGAGGCTAAGATATTTAAAATATGGCGATTTTGACGTGTGTTTACTTTATTTAGGTTTTACTGAAGATCTGAACAAGTCGATCAAAGAAGTGTAACTCTTTTTCCCAATGATTGTTGACCATATTGGGTTGCCTCCCTTGTTTTTAAACTGTTAAATGGCGCATATATTTGGGTATTCGCTGATTTTTGAGCGCAAAGAGCAATAGAGTAAATAGAAATCTTCCTAAAGCAATGTTGTTGTTTTTTTGTATGTAATGTTCCCAAAATTGAGGCTCTATCTCTACGTCTGTGAAATGAAGTGATGTAAACAATTGTTTTAACCACCCCCCACGCCGCAAAGAGGCAGGGAAACTATAACAATGCCCTTCCTCCGTCCGTTCGTCTGTCAGTCCGCCCGTCGTCAATCTTTCCGTACCACTTTCGTTTTCGAACCATTTCTCCTCTTCCCTTTGACGGAATTTCATTACCTTTGTGATGAAGGCATGAGGCAGGAAGAAGCGTTCATGCTGATTGATAAAAATGTTAAGTTCTTTAAGAAAAAGTACAGAAGGCATGAATCAATCACGCTGGTCAACGATCAAGGTCATAATTTAGGTTCAAACGTTAGAGCCTCTGTGTTCGTGTCTGCTAAATCTCTCTTAAACCCTTTAAAGGTTTTCATGCAATTAGCTACAATCATACGGTCATTGAGAAGAATTGCAAAAAGCATGACTCAGTCAGGCCAGCTCAAGGTCAATGTCACACTTAAGGGTCAATAATATAGCCTTCATTGTTTGCGTATACATGTATGCTTCATATTCCTATACCCATTGAAGGATTTTCATGAAAAGTTAATGTCTTCCAGAATACTCAAAAACGATACTTCAAAGAAAAATACAGCACCTGAAAAAAGCTGTTCAGCAGACTGACTTCGCGTATGAGCTTATCGGAAGTTCCGAAAAACATTAAACAAACTTGCAATCTTGCTGGAATGACTGTCAACCCATTCGCGAGCCTTTTTGTCACAAAGACCATATACTATTCCGCTATCGAGTCCTTTTTTTGGGTAACCAGTATTTAGCGTTTTTGAAAAGATCTATAAAATATGTTTCCAGAGAGAGCATCGAACCCGTGTCATCCCGGTTAAGAGACGGACATGATATCCACTACGCCACGGCTACCTTCATTTATATAACGCTTTCTTGATTTTCACAACCCGACTTTTTTCACGGAAATTCAAATTAATAAAGACACGCATGTCATGTGTTTACATCTGAATAATGTAGCAAGGCACACGTTAATTCATCACAGCTAAAAACCATTGCTGTATTTTGTCGTCCATCACAGTTTAGACATTTCGTAAACCGCATGTACCTAGCAGTTTATCGAATTCGCTTAAATGCCCGGTGAATTACTCGTAAAAGGAAATTCACTTAATGGAATAAGACGGATGATCTTTGAATGATACAACTAAATACGTGTGTGTACTCAATTTAAATTATTCAAACAACAGTTCACAATAGTAACCATTCGTGCAATAGTCGTCAATGAGAAAATTCAGTAAGTGAAGAGGCTAAAAATGGAAATGATTAACATAATATAAATAAAAAAAAAATAATATAAATGAAATGCAGTATTTTTGTCCAGCTATTTATACAAAAATGTACTTATTAAAGTGAAAAGCTGAAGAAGGATTAAAAGATCATTTAGAGTGTCTTAGAGATTGAAGCATGAAACACTCAACAACGTATTTTATTGGGTGACAATGTATATATTAGAAAGTATCGGGAATGCTTTGTGATATACATGTTACTCTGAGATGTATATACAAAAAATACCATACAAAGAAGTATTTCCAAACTTACACATTGATTTATGCAGTTAATCAACGAACACATTGTCTACTTGTCACAGCAAAATGTATTTGATACTATAGAAGAAAAATCGAGAAATATACAGAAATTTCAAAAATAAAAATTCGCAAATCCCTGGCGGTTATTAAATATGTGCACTTTAACGGTGTTTTAATGGCAAAGGCTTTGAATGATCCCGTAACATTTTTCTCTTCACGAGATTAGTGTATTACTTAACATCAAACATTTGCGACCGAGTTATGAATGTAAGCTTTTGAATTCTAACATGATGACTTTGTCCTTGAATCTTATGCTCATTTCTCGAAAAGAGAACTAACTAATAAAAATGTCGCTTTATTTTTTTAAACGATTTTATATACATCATACACGTTTGATATGTTCTCAGATATGTTCAGTTCAAAGACTTTGGATTGCTTTCTTCCAATAGATATTTTATAGCAATTAGATTTAATATGCATCTCGCTTATTTGTGTTTTATTAGAAATTAGATGGTATGAGGTAAGTTTTCATTTCTCTTAATGCGTTGATGGGCACTAATAGACCAGGTGTGAGTATCAAGCGTCTGTTAAATGGAAGAGCGTTGAAGCCTTTAACCGCAGTTTTCTTCATGTGCGTTTTGTGCTTTTTATGTATTTCTGTGATGTTTTTTTTGTCATTTGATATCTCGCCTTATTAAACAAACTATATTGTAACCAGCATGTTGCTACTGATATATTTGTTTGTGCTTCATTTTTTTTCCATTAGTTTCCGTTATTTGTGGTATAAAGCATTGCAATAATTTTGAATCTTGAAGTGTTAGTTCGCATTATGTCGTGGCTGATTTTCAAATGTATATGTATCAAAATTAATATAACATTAACGTATCCTAAAATGTATTACCGAAAATAAGGCGAAACTTATGTCCATTATACATACATACATACAATCCCTATATATGTAACGATATTTTATATAAATCAATATTCATATTCATTGGAATATTGACTTCATTTTAAAAAACTTAATTTAAAAAACACACAAACATACGCATCACATATTGACTGCAACGGACTATTCTTAAAGAAGAAAGTGTTTCACTTAATACAAAACATACAATACAAAATGAAAATATGATCAATTTGTAACGTTGAAAACGCTGGAAAAATCAATAAAATACCTTGAATATATTGCACACAATTTCTTGTTTTTTATTATGTGTTTTTTTTTTTATTATAATCTCACTGGTAAGACTAAGTACACTTAAGTTCAAAAATAAATTTTCTTGATATAATAAGTATATGGTTTGCAGAAAACACAGGTACGGAAATAGAATTAAGATAGTATATATCTCTTGGATCCCGGAGATTTATAACCTACATCGTTTGAATATTTCCAGTTAAATCGGCATTATCTCAATATTTTAGCACAAACGATCTTTCACGATGACAGTTTTTACGTATTCATAGTTTTGTACTGTTGTGAGGTATCGAAGCAATGCCGCGATATCACGAAATCAAGAAATTGAGCATACGGGCAAATCAGTTTGCTGGATAACTTATCTGTTTTCCTCTGTATAAAAACCAGCACCAGTACCACTACCAGTTAATGCTATGAAAATATTTTGTAAAAAAAAATCTGAAATGATATAATGTTAAATATTAAAATTCATTTATGAAAATGAACATGTATGTATATGCTAATGTAAGTTATATTTGCAGACAACTAACACAAAAAGACACAAGTACGGCTATTATTCGCATTAAAACGTTTGCTATGCAATTGTGACCTAACACTTACTACACAAACTAAAATAAAAAAACTCTTAACGCGTCTGGGAATACAAAAATAATTTGAAAAAAATGAATTCATATTTAACCGAATTGCATATAACACATATTTGTAAGTTAAGTGAGTGTCTTAATTTAAATCTAACAATTAATGAAAACAAATTTACTCATTCTTTTAATGTTAATTAATGTAAAACTAATTTAAGTTTATGTTTATTTTTTCCTTCAAAACATTAACAAAAATAAACTTAAAACGTGAACATTTGTGTGCAGAAAATGATTTCATAAACCTGTTTGTATGTCTGTTCATTCTTTAACTTTTAATACTATTACACATGCATGGAACTCTTAATTATTAAATCCGTAAAATTGCAACATGTAGAATAGGCAGTAGATATTCAACAATCGCAAGAGAAAACAACTAAATTGTTTTAAAAGTTTAAAAGCCATTCCATTTACGCAGTACAGAAATGGTTATGTACGTGTTGTTGTTTTGGTTTCATTCTTTTTACAGTCGAGGTTAAGCAAATAAATGTGTGCGCATTATATCATATGCTGTATGTGTTTGTTGAAGAAGATGAAAATGCAATTGGGTTCGTAAATTGGCTTTTGACAACAATTTCCTGAAGAACGCACTGCAATCAATTAATTTATAATTAAGACCCGTTCTGGTTGGAATGATCAAGTCTTAGCACTTTGATGAACTGCTATTAGTGGTTTTGTCTTCTGGAATTTATCGACGCAGCTCCATAACACTTAACACCAATTGTATTTAAGATTTATATAGTGTAATAAGCAATCATTCGAAAGTCGTAAAACAAAGCTGCGTACTTGGAGTGAAATTATTAACTTACCAAAAAATTACTTATTGATTTATCAAAAAATGAAGAATAAACATAAAAAAGACACATTTTGCTTTAAACATTTGTTAGCAAAAAATATGCTTGTTTGCACAAAGCGCAACATATTGCCCACCAACGGACGTAAACAATATTTTATAATAAACGATATTCGTTAGTGGTGTTTTGTATCAAGTGTTGATATTTCGTATAAATCTCTTGGTGTGCATTTCCGTAAATGCAACGATGATTAAAACAAGCGCGTTATTCTTCCATGTGTAATACACTATATTAAATGCACATCACGTTACTTTATCGTTTTCCTTCACATTGAGACCTATGCCTAACAATGCTCTGTGTATGTCACAAAAGTAGATATTGTATACCTCATGTATTGAATACTGTATCACGTAGACAACGTGAGAAATGAAGTCCTAGTACTCTGGCGAATGTCTTTCAATATTCACAGTGTCAAGTTAGGTCAACATCAAAACAAAAATGGTCCAGATGTATTACTTTTTTTTTTTTTAATAAGCAATTGGTATTTTAAATCTAAAAGGTCGGTTCCAAATACCAAACAACATTTAATCCCATGCTTGCGATCATTTGCAAACCAATGCTATTATTTTACAGTATCAGCTGCAAGCACAACTTTGACGACACACGATTCACACTGCACGACAACGGACGCCTCACATAGAGCGATCACAAAATCTCTCTTTAGCACCTCATATTCATGTAAGCTTTACGCAATCGTTCTGCTTATGTACCTTTAATTTTATTAGGTAATCACATTTCATTAACATATGGCACATTATAAATAAAGAGGAAACATGTGTTTGTTTCGCGATTAAAATATCGTTAAACTCTAGATGGTTCAAGAAGCACGTGTACGTGTTTGTTTTAAATAAAATGCTATACTTGTAAGAAGCTTTGAGTATATGTATTTTTTTGTAGTTTTGCTACGCAGATGAAACTTAGAAATACGGATGAAATAGTATAAGGAGACTTTATTTACCAAGATTATTTAATTTTATGGACATATTTTAAATATTATAGATTGGATAATCTTTTGGAAAAGTTTATAAAATGAACACTTTTCTAAATAATTCGAAATAAAATCGCTTTCGAAATCGGTTATTTGGAAATAACGAATCGCTTTTTGGAACAATCAAGCATAATTTTTGCACAAAAAAAATTTGGAATATGATTGGATCCGAAATATATACCTGATATGTTATACACAAATATTAAAATAATTGATTTACTAAGTAATAGTTGTACTAGAAGATAACAAGCAAACGAAGTCACAATTCTTTATTACGTTTTAAAAATAATCACGGCACTATTATACAATCGCCAAGAAATCAGATTTTGATTTCAGGAAATTGCAAATATTTATTCAAGTACAGCATGGAACTAGAAATACACAGGGCTGCTTAGATCGGATCATTTATACCAGACCCGCTACTTATAAGCAAGTAATTAATGTAAGTGCATTGATTGGAGAATTGCTTCGAAAGCCAGTGCACGAAGGTAATTGCAGATATATCTTACAATCAAAACAGATACCGAACATGTTTAACATAACATAAATGTGTTTTATAAATTCGCTTAATATCGAATGAAATAAGATTTAAATGAAGTGAATCAAATGAAATACAAAATTACGTCAGATATGATATATGGTGCTTTATCTTAGCTTGAATGAATAGACGTGAAGTGAAGACTGAACTTGCTTTTCAGTTTAAAATTGAGAAAACCCGTTACTTTATACATTTGTAATGTATGTCTATTATGTTCATATATTGTCCTAATTGTTTACGTTTTACAAGGAAATCTTTCATAACCATTTTTTTCTTCGTTGTTTTCTAAGATGGGCTGACCTTTATTTACCTGTATTTTTATACAGCGGGATGATTCAAAACTTACATTGATTGATTAATGTCTATTGTTGCCCACAACTGGTTAATATAATTAACGAAATTATGTAGGTACGTTGTTAAAACAAAATTTTGAATATATTTTCACACACAAAATTCTAGTGATTAAGATTATAATGAACCTGTATCATTGGTCAAATTAATCCTGTTGGCGCTCTCAGTGGGCTCGTAGTGTCCATTAATCAGCAGGAACCAACTCCAAACTAAATGAAAGCAATTTCATAATTTCTGATGTTCAAAACGTTGTCTAACCAAAATCGCGTCGAAATGACTCGTCAATCACCGTAATGCAACGCCAATTCTTCAACATACGGCCCAAAGTCAATATCGAAAGTTGAAAATACAATAACATAATGAGTTGCTTAATCAAAATGTCGATACTGTTGATGCCCATAAATGAATATGTACAAAAGCGTACATAGAATGTAAAAATGGAGTTGTCTTTTGTCTTAAGGTGTTTTTTCCATCCAATGGAAGTTCATAAAATGAATATTTCATACATAAACAAAAGTTTCTTTTTATGTTTAATGGTATTTCGTAAGTCTTATCATATTCTATTAAATTGGTAATTTTCCTTAAATAAAAGACTACCATACTTTAATACGCATTTTTCTCCTTATAATGTTTCTGGAGCTTCATTTGTTTTTTCAATATTCAGCTGTGTAATATTCGTTGCAAATATTAGTTGTGTTAAATAAATATTATATCACCGACTACAAAGGCTTTTTTCAATCAAACACAATAAATTTGCGTCGTTTGTGTCCTTTAAGTTAGTGCAAAATACAAGCATTAAATAAAGTTAGCACACCTTTTATGAAAACCATCTTTACCCAGATGTGTTTGCTTAACGCCACAGGTTTGGTATTCATCGATTTTACTATCTTCTGGGTAGGCGACATACCATGTTAGCACGTGACCAGTAAAAGCGAACGCCCTTACCGCTAGGCAACAAAAACAATATTTATCGTAGAAGAATGAAATGCATGTGTGTGCACGTTTGTATGTTTGTCTTGTATCGACGTATCTCTTTTAATCAAGAAACAGTGAGACAAAGATTCAACTCCCGTGAAATCTAATTGGAAAGTAATGACCTCAATTGGAGTAATGAACTTGTTACAAACCTTATCCCAAAACACTTGCATGTGTTCTTAAAATTTTACAAATAACACAAGTTTCACACAAAATCGAGTTTCTAGTTTGTTTAGGGATTTGTGTCTGCCTTGACAATGACATTGCATCATAGATGATTTCTGAGAAAGCTGCTAATCAACAGTTCTTAACGCTACATCGGCTATACAGCTGCGTTAACAATGAAGGCTTAATATTTTGGTAAAATAAAAACATGCATTATTTAAACAACCAAACGTTATCTATGTTATCGAGTTTGGTACATTATGAGTATGTTGCGTGGGCTCAGTCAAAAGTGTTGACGAAATCGAGTGTATTTTAGGTGTTCTTTTCTCTGTTTGGACACTGCATAGAAAATATAAAACTCGACAACATTCGCAAGACATATTTAATAAATGTACTAAGATGAATGCACGGAAAATAAACGTGAAGAAACAATAAAGTAAAAAAAATGAAAAAAAAATAACATAGTTCCTTTATTGTAGCAACCGCCGATGAAATTAATATTGAGACATCTTAAACCTAAACCTATCGATTATGTAAATGGGGACTGGTCTAGATAGTTATTTTGTGAAACTGATTGCAGAAATCAGTCAAGAACCAGACAGATGATGTTTGTCTGTCACTTAACTTCATATTTACTCAATTGATTCTTAAAAAGTTCTTAATTGATCTATGGATTCTTAACTAATGCACTAAGTGATCTACAACTAGACAAGAGTCACAAGTGATTACACAAACATTCTGAATTAGGATTGGATTCAATCGATATTAATTTTGCGACTGGAGTACTCTACTAATATTTTCTTCAAACAATGTTATAATCTGAATACACATTTGTTTCTCACTGTCCTGCAGCATTCAAACTTGGCAGAAAGCTAGAGGCCGTTTGTTTGCTCAATATGAGACCAATGGTGCTATAGTTAGCTCGTTTCCAATCAAGTTATTTACTGTCCCATACGTTTGTTAAATAAATTACACCACAACGGAGTACTAACGAGTAAAACATTGATATAGACAAGGTTCATCCAGTTATATTTTCATCTTTTAGTTATGCTTCTGAAAATATCTATATTTAAAGATAAAAAAGTATTATCGGAAATCATAAGTTCATATGAATATGTTTGCCACGTGTAGAAACACTGCGAAATGTGGAATCGTTCGTCAGAAATAGAGGGTTTATGAGCTCCATGGTAAGCAAACCAGAGCAAAAATTCTAGAAAACAGTAGGCTATACATTTGACAAATGTTAAACAGCCCTCCATAAACTAGTGCCATTGGCCAATGCATTATGATTCTAAATCAATTACATTATAGTTGAGGGATCGTTTCAGACGGTGACATTCCTTGGGTTAGTGTTCAGTAAACATGACAATAACAGTGCCTGTCAAGACAATCCTCCAAATACAAATGCTCCTTTAAAAAACCCTCCACGCCATACAAAATATTAAAGCCCAGTTTAATCAACTTGGAGGCAAATTAAACTGCCTTTTAGTCGATTTAGTGCATTTGATACAATTACCGCTTTCACTATCATCAACAAAGGTTCTTGCAAACTCCAGACAGTCATGGCTTATTGCTATTTACAACGTCAGACTCAATGAACCCACTAGTATTTCGTGGCCTTTTAAACATTATATTAAAAAACAAAGGACTTATCCTCAAATCCTGGCCAATTATCTGTGCAATGGACTGATTAGATAGTGTTAGCTGTCCGATGGTGTATCCCCTTATGATACTGCGAATTAACATTCAGGCGCTGTGTAGTTAGTTTATTTTATTTATTTGAGCATGCTTTAGATGTTATAACATAATTGGGCAATTATTGTTAACAGAACACAATCTCTATTGACTTCGACATAAATACAATACAATGCAATCCATTCAGCACATGTTACAGAGTACTTAAAATGCTACTGTTGTTCCCTACAATATACCCATACTTTTTTATTTGAGGAATAACATAATGTATATGTGAATAATGTTTGAACATGTATTTTAGTTTATACGCATTTTAGTTTGCATGCATATTTCAAAGTTTCATTATTAAACTATCTTCGTATGATTATGACATGCTTTTAATATTCTGCAAACTTATTTACTTTACATGCATATTTATTTTAGCATTGTTGCTTCAATCCGCTGAACATCAACTTTAATAATGCCATATTTTGATATTATGTGCGCATGGAAGTTATGGATCCAAAGTAAATTTTATTTGAATAATGCTCTCTTTCCAATCTAATAGCGATGGTTCAAATGCAATTTTAATAAGGGTATTTGAACAGTTTTGTTTTATCATAAATTAATCATATTCAACTTGAATATAAAACCGTTTAGTATATTTTCAAATTAGAACATTCAATAATGAATAGAATAATTCAATAATTAATCGTGTGTCATTATTTATTTTTGTTTTACGTGTTTCGTTTTGTTTTAAATACCAACCCTTGGGGGAAAAGTTAACCCATATTAAAAGTACATTTACATCCGGTAAATGCTTATGCATATACAAGTTACTTGTTTTTTAACATCTGTAAGTAACTTAATGTAATAAAAGCAGAGTTTTACTTTACATCTGTAAGACATCTTATTAAATAGGGGCGTTTTACTTCTTGAAGTATTGAACTTTTACCCCAATGAATTTCGAAGCTCGAGTATTCATCGAAGTAAACTTTATAACAGTTTTGGATCATAAAGCAAAGCTTTCAATAACTGTAGAAAATCATGTAGTATATGAAATAAAATGCAAAACAAAATTATATCTTACTTTGTTTTATTACATTTTCAACGCCCGCTGAAACGACTTTCTCCGGTAATATTTCAGTATATGCGCAGACACGATAAGCTCCGAAAATTACGGCATTCGTCGACAGCAATTTGGTTACCAACGAAATGTAAACAAACAGACGTTTTGACAGGCCAGATTGATAATCAATAAAACCTTCAAGTTTTACAAGTACTTTTAATTTTTATAAATATTTATCTTACATGAATATTATTTGACAAGTAATTGAAGCAGGCGTTTATTTGCGACGCAATTCTATTGTGTATAGATAGAGCATCTTTAAATACACCGGACAATTTATCCGCACGGCATACAATGGTTATAATGATATGATGATATGCTGGTTATAATATGATAAAGACGATATGCTGGTGGTTTCATTTCATAATAAGACGGCTTCTGTGAAAACAATCAAAACAATTACATTATATTTCAATGAAACGATGAGGAAATAATAGTTATGTTATTCGTCCAAAATTCTGTGTACTACAACAAATGAAAGCGCATTATGTTGTCTATCATAGAAAACGTTCATGTTAGAAAAGCTGTTCTCAGTTTCTTGAAATCACAATTCGTTGACATATAAGCATTCAAAAAAGAAGACAATACATATATATGTATATTACAATAGACATCTATAAAACAGCATCGACCACTGTAGAATGGTAAGGATGAACTCTTTTGGAAAAAAATGGTGCATGCTGTTACTTAAGTGTTGCATTCGGTTATATAATCTAAACATATGTATCAATGTAAAGTTATTATCTAAAATCCAAACGTATATACCCATAAAGCAATGACGTAGTAACACTCCGTAACCTTTTGTGAAGCCTTCCATTAAGCAAATCAACATGGATTGCATCAGGTGATTCGTTCGTACTCCATTACATATCTTTGTGTTGATACTGTATCTATTTAACTTACCGGGATGTTGCCGCTATGCACGTGTTCACTGTGTAAACTTGCAGATTGGTATTCTGATAGTGAGGACTTTACTAACAGTGCATGTTAAATGTGTCATAATGTGACGGCAAATGCACTTATTTACCTATATAATTATTGATGGTGATGTATATCCACCCGAGTTTTATCATTCAAAGTATGTATTTATATATGTTACTGCATGACAATATTTGCTTTTATTATACAACTGTGCGAAAAACGTCTGGTGTTCCAGTATATACGGCAAGCACAATACTTTGTAAGGGAGTTCAGTGCAGATTTACGGGGCGTCCCGTGATTGAGTCACGCCTGTTCGAAGTTCAGTTCAGATTAAAGACTGTGTATTTTATCGGAACATTAAGGCTTACGGCTTGACTACGAACTTGAAAATATTTTTTTATCAGAAAATTATTACTTATTAAAATAAATAGTAAACGAATATTGAAGTTGTATTACTCAATGACTTTGTGTTCATTTTGTGATACGTCGTTATACGTATGAATTCATAAGATTGAAGTGAAATTAACTTGTCAATAACTTAGTTGTAAATAACGCTACAAAGTAAAGTTATTGCGTTATGTGTGGGGCATAGAACTTTCCCCTGTGTATGAAATTGGATCGGTAGTATGATATCACCGTTGTTTGTAAGAGAAAATAATGAAATAAATTCCCGCTCTTTGAGACATTGCTCTGTATATGCCCTAAACTGTTTATGGCGTACATCATGCGTTGAATATACATTGCGTCGACAGCGTATAGAATTTGGATGAAGCACTAGTACTTTCCCGAATGTATGTCAATTTACACTGTGACAAGTTAGGTCATCAATACAACAATTACACTCAGACTTATGGCTAAAGTTTTCTGTAATAAAGAATTTGAAGTGCATGTTCTTAAAAGTTAAAATGTGTGTTATACTTGTCCCATGCCGATGAAACCGTTTAAGGTCTCAATGAATCAGGTGGAACTTTTTAACGAGTAAGACCCTGACTCATCAGTAAGATTTTAGTAACACTTAAATGTCACAGGTGCTTATTTCTAAAGAGTTCGTTTTCATATTGCCTATTATGTGTAATGCTCAAAATAGGTTATTAATGGTAGATACCTTTTTAATCATCTCAAATTTCTCTACTGGTAAATAGTCATTTGGCAACTGTACCCATTCTGTTTGTTTTTTTTCCTGTATTTGATGTCTGCAGTATTTTGGAGTCTCTCATTTGCGATTACGTGAAAAAATGAACGTTGGGTTGCGATTATTGAGCTTCTTGGATATTGTCTACATTTCACTGCTGAAACTGAGGGTGTCTGTGTTACTCGAATTAAATTTTCTTAGAAGTTACATGACTAATCCGTTTTTCGTCACTGTCCGATCGATTATTAACGTCTTCTTCGGTCTAGATAGACATCACTGTCATGGAATGTGCAATATTTAATATACCACTCAACATCCTCTGAAATATATATAATATACTATATGAATATATAGTTGACATTTTCAAGGTCATTTGACCTACCTCGCATAAGGGTTATATTGCTGATCAAATTATTCATCGTACGACCAATTTAAGTGAATCTCTATTTGCACAAATGCATTGTAAGAAAGTTATTATTAATATTCATTCGATTTGTTTCAAAAATTCTGTTTTATTAAATATGTCGTTGGATTGTTTCAAAGAAATTGTTATAATATTAAATTTTAGTTAATCTACTATTAAGCGTTTACACATTGTTTTTTGCAGAAGCGAAATGTGCTTACGGTGGATGGATATATCTTTCGTTTTGTTTAAAAAGTATTTTAATTTAAAATAAGTTGCCAATCAGCACGCCTTTGATAAAACTGATAATACAGTTTTTATATTACTTCAAATATTGTAGTCATTTTGATTTATATCTTTTGAACTGTTTGCGTTTACTTACACAATTCTATTATTTTACAGATTTAGCTGCAAGCCAAAAGTTGACGCCGCACGACGCACACCATACGACGACGGACGCCTCACATAGGGCGATCACAAAAGCTCACCTTGAGCAACCCATGCTAAGGTAAGCTAAACACGATCGATGTTTACCTTCAATGTTATGAGTAACATAATGTCACACTGAAAAAAAACGTGGCAACACGTGTTTTGTTTCACGATTAAAATATCGTGAAATTCTAGACGATTCAAGAAACACGTGTACACATTTTTATCAAATTAAATGCTATACTTTACTGAGTTGTTATGATTATATGTACGTTTTGTAGTTTTGCTACGAAGATGAAACTTATAAATATGGATAAGTAAACATTCGTATAAGGAGACTTATTTTACCAAGATTATATGATTTTATGGAAAGATTGTAATATAATTGATCGGACAAAACTATTGAAAAAGCTGATACAATGAACACTTATAAATAATTCGAAATAAAATCGCTTGCAAAAGCGATGATTTGATAAAAACGAATCACTTTTCGGACAATCAAGCATATTTTTTGCAAAAAATAACTTGGAATATAATTGGAACCGAAATATAGACCTTATTTATTAAACACAAATATTTAAATACATGTAATTGATTATAAAAGTTATATTTGTAGTAGAAAATAATATCCAAAGGAAGTCACAATTCTTAAATACGTTTTAAAGATTTTCACGTGACTATTATGCAATCGCCAAGAAATCAGCTTTTGCTTTCCGGCAATTGCAAATATTTATTCAAGAACAGCATTGAGCTAGAAATACATAAGGCTGCTTAGACCGGATCATTTATTCCAGACCAGCCTCTTATTAGGCAATTAATTAATGTGAGTGCATCGATCGGGGAATTGATTCGAAAAGCCAGGTAATTGCATATCTTACAATCAAAACACATCCTAAACATGTTTACTCAACATACATGTATTTTATAAATTCGCTTTATATCGACCGAAATAATATTTCTATGACGTGAATCAAATAAAATACACAAGTATTCCTACGTCAGAATGTGTTATTTTTGTGGTGCTTAATATTTGCATGTGTGAAATGACGTTTAAGTGAAGATTGAAATTGCTTTCCAGTTTAACATTGAGAAAACCCGTTTAATTATATAAATTTGTAATGCATGATTATTATATTCATATATTTTTCTAACTGTTTACGTTTTACATAACCATTTTGTTTTTTGCGCAGCTTTCAAATATGGGTCTTGACCTTTATTTACCGGTAGTGTTACACAGCGGGATTATTTCAAATTTACAACGATCGATTAATGTATATTGTTGCACACACATGGTTAATACAATTCACGAAATTATGTAGGTACGTTGTTGGTAAATATTATAATGAACTTGTGTCTGATGACCTGTATCATTTCTCCAATAATCCTGTTGGCGCTCTCAGTGGGCTCTAAATGTCCATTGTTCAGCAGGAAACAACTCAATACTTAATAAAAGTCATGTCATAATATCTGATTTTCTACAGTATAAAGAAGTGAAACTCCAGAAGCTGCAGCAGTATTGCATTGCTATAATACACACCTTCGTGGTCGTTTATGTATGGCAAAGTTGTCAATTACTGTAATGTAACGCCAAATCTTCCTTCGACAAACGGCCAAAAGTCAATATCGAAAGTTACAAATACATAGCATACTGAGTTGCTTAACCAAAATGTCGATACTATTGATGCTCATAAATGAATATGTACATAAGCTTACATAAAATGTAAAAATGGAGTTGTCTTTAGTTGTTTTTTTTTTAAATCCAATGGAAGTTCACAAAATGAATATTTTATACATAAACCAGCATTTCATGTTATGTTTAAAGATATGTTGTAAGTCTTGCCTTATTCTACCTTATTGGCCACTTGAATTAAAATAAAAGACTAGCTGATTTAACACGAATTTCTCTCCTTATACGGTTTCTTGCGATTCATATTTCCTATGTTTAGTTGTGCGATATTCGTTTGCAAATATTAGTGTTGTTAAATAAATAGTACCGGTAATTAACATCCTTCGGACGAGTTATTCCACCAAACAAAACATAATCGAGTCGTTTGTACTCTTTAAATAAGTTCAAAATACAGACTATGCATTAAGTATCATATGAGAACGTGTCCCGTGTGAGACGTGAATAGTCGACCTATAGTGCCGAAAGGGAACGCCCTTATCGCTTGGCAACACTGACAGTATTTATTAATATATAAATAAATATTACTGGAAAATAATAAACATGATACAATTTATTGATTTATTGCAATCTGATGATACAAGTACCATCAGAAACGTAGCAATGTTTGTTAATAAAGCATTTATTCAAAGAAACCTTTATAAATATTATTATGATTAATTGTGTTTAATTTATAACTCAAACTTGAATTCTTGCTCTCTTGTAGATTCGTCTTTGTTGTTTTTTATGTTCTAACTTTAACATTGTAAAATAGATTAATTGTGCTGTAACATTCATGTTTTTATATATGTTAATATGTAACTATATCATGTACACTCATGGACTGTATGTCTATTGTATCTTAAATAAACCTAAACCTATCAATAGAAGCAGCAAATGGGTGTGTTTATGCATGTTCGTCTTGTATCGATGTATCTCTTCTTATAACGACACAGAGAGATATAGATTCAACTCCCTTGAAATCTAATTACAAAGTAAGGACATCGATTGTAGTAACAAACCAGATCCACAATTTATGAGAAAGCTGCGCCATGAACTGTTCTTAACTCTACATTGGCTGTACAGAGACGTTGATAATTAGGGCTAAATCGTTTGGTAAACAATCAAAACACGAATAATTTAAACAACCAAACGGCATTCACTATATATCTAAACGTCATGTCTTTAATTTAAAAACGTTTTATAACGTTCAATGCATTATATGTATGAACATATGCAAACATAAAAAAACGTGTCATCGCTGCGAGATCTTTTGATTAATGCAAGTTGATACGCAATCACAATTACAGAGAAACAGGATAAACGCAAACGACGACTTCAATAAATTAAACTATGGTCACGGCAATGGAACTGTAAATGCAAAACATATCGCTAAGAACTTATACTTACATAATCCATTCCCATATTTACTTTTGCCTTTGAACATTATACACGTTATCGTGTTTGGAATAGTATGACTCTTGTTTGGGCCCAGTCCAAACTGTTGAAGGAAGTGAGTGTATTTAAGGTGTTCTTTTTTCTGTTAAGATTCTGCATACAAAATACGCAAAATGACAACATTCACAAGAACATGTTTTTAATATTTTAAGTAAATGTACTAAGATGAATACATGCGAAATAAACGTGAAGACACAATAAATTAAAAAAAAACACACGAAATATCATAGTTCCTTTAAAGTTAATATTGAAACGTTTACACGGCCAACGGTATTCGCAATGGTGAAACAAACTTCTACTATAAGGAGCTAATTAACAAACGTAGACTAGTAATATTTTCTTAAGTTTAATCTTTCATTAGGCGAATTTAAAATGATTCGAAATTGAAGTGGCGAAATACTTGCTACAAGGGTACAGTTTAAACAAACATAAAAAATATTTTGTGAACTCAGCCCTGGGAAGAAAACTGACTGCCTATGATTCTATCATTGCAACTGGCGAATCAGCGATCTATGTTAACATAGTGTCGAGATCCCATGAGATAAAACACAAACCTCACGTGGACAGCCAATCGGGGGCAGCCCGTATTACCTCTCCCCTGATAAGAAACGTCCGAGCGTGACACGGCTCTGGACCTCCCCTCTATACATAGAGATGGAGGGCCCCCGTTGAGCAGAGGTAGGCCCCAAACTTGACCCCGATATACAATACTACACCCCACTGACAAACCTGCAGCCTTGTAAGACTGTCAGTCCAAGGGAAAGGCCAGGCTGAGACCCCCCAAAAAGCTTTCTGTCTCCCCAGAACCGCCACGAAAATATCCATTTATATTTTTACCCCACAAAATGGCTTACACATGCCTAGGGTACAAACAATCTTTTAATTATGTGAATGCCTCCAAAGCTAATTTCCAGTTTTTAGAAGAATTTCGTTACCTTTATTTGACAAGTGGGTACCATCTGACCTAAACAAATCTGCCTCATCTACCTTTATATAACTGTCATTCAATATAACTGTCCCCCCAACGTCCAGTACGAAATTTCTTAAAGCATTATTTATCCTTTTTCTCTTCTTGTCTATTAAGGGACCAGAACCTAGAGGGGCAAAATGCCAATATCTCCTTGGCAATATAGACGACCAGATGAAAATTGTATCTTTATGTAGGGCTTTGTATCTTAGAAATTGAGTTTTAATTTTTTCGATAACATCTTTGCCAGAAACGCCCTCTCCTGTCAAATCATTGGACCCGCAATGTATTATGCACATATTCGGTAAACCATACTTCCCCTTTTTTTATTCGCTTGTCAAACTCTCATCAAGTTTGTTAAGTGTTTGACCTCTCTCACCCCTCCAGCAAATCTGCAACCTCAAACCTAGGCTCGGGGTGCCTTCCTTTCATGATGCCGCGCCCGCCCAATGCACCAGGGAATCCCCCACAATACATACCCTAGTTCCTGCAACATACTTGAAACAATTTATTTTTTGCCAATTCTTTAAAGTCGTTTGTATTTTTGATTTCCATCTGCCTGCTTCCATTATTTTGCCCTCCTCTGTACCTTACTCTGCCAGGTGAGTTGCGCCACCTATCCTGAAACTGTGTGTTCTGAAATGTCCTTGGACTTGGCAAAACTTAAGAGCTTTAAACATAAGGGCTTTAAATTGATACTGTGTCAATGTTTTACCATTTAAATGGATAAATAAGTTAATATTTTTTGACGGTGGACGATATTGGAGATATTCCTTCATACATAGGTATGGACAGTGTGATTTTCCATTTACCTGTATTTGTAAGACAACAGATTTTCCTGTCTGATCTGTTTTTGACCATGTAACTTTTAATTTGATTTCGTTGTCTGCTAACTGAATATCATAACATTTGATAACCTTTGAACTCTCCGTCTTGTTGTTTGCCTCTGTGAATTCGCTTACCCTGAGCAAACCAAAAAATGACAGGGTAAAAGCTGCTCTAAATAAAGACTCCCCATATACATTTCTGCAGATATTTGGCAAACTGGCTAACATTTTTTGTACCAATTGCAATGTTATTGGGGCTCTAATATCTGGCCTGGTTTCCCCTGTTTTACGCCTCAAACCTTCCAGGGCCTTTACTGCGAGGAAAGATTTGGTTGTGTCATTGACTGTTTTAGTTTATATGCATAGGCGATGCATGAGATGTATGTAGTTACTGTTGTAGCTGACCTTTTTGGGTTGCCAAATAAGCAATAAAGTTCAGCAGGTCCTGATCTGGCACTGGCCACCTCTTAGGTAAATTATACATCTCTCTAAATTCACTTAGATTCCCTAGTGCTACTGAATAGGTGTTCTTTGTATTGTTGGACGTTGAATGGAACATTTAGTCCTTCGCTATACCTGTTAGATGTTCTAAACTAGGTATGGGACCTTTACCGGGAATAGTTGAGACTCTGCAGCTGCTTTCCTAAATCTCCCCCACTGTAAACGAGAAATCGAGTCTGCGATGACGTTTTCTTTTGAAGGGATTCATATTGATTTTATGTGTATGTTATTTTTTAATAGGGTAAGGACCATGAACCTTACTAGGTTCATCACTTTATCTGATTTGCAGGTGAGGGTATTTATGACTTGAACGACGGCCTGGTTATCTACATGGAAAAGAACTCTTTTATTTTGTAACTGTTGCGCCCAAGTAACAATTGCTAACAATTGCTGCTACAACCGGAAATAGTTCCAACAGAGTCATGTTACGAGTGAGACTTTCTTTTGCCCAGTGACAAGGCCATCTGCCATGCGCCCATTGGCCGGCAAAATAAATTCCAAATCCCCCAATATTCCCACCCATAGCATCGGTATAAAGCTCCAGCTCCATATTTTTCAACCAATCTCTTTATGAAATTAGAGAGACTCCATTGTATTTGACCAGAAAGGTAAGCCAAACCTGTAAGTCTAAACGAATATTTGTTGATATCCTAATTTTATGGTGTGACTTCTTAATGCCTCTTGTTGCATTAATCAATCTTCTAACAAACGTTCTGCCAGGGGAAATAACTGTACATGCAAAGTTCAAACTACCTATTAGAGACTGCATTTCCTTCAGAGTTATCTTTTTTAATGAAATTGTTTTCTCAAGTTGGCCTTTTAACTTAAGTAGCTTATCCTTTGGGAGACGCATGATCATTTTTTGAGGAATCAAGTTCAATTCCTAAAAATGTAAGGCAGGTGGTGGGTTTTACCGTGTTTTCATCTGCAAGTGGAATTACAATATTTAGGCAAAGTAGTTGAAATTCTGACAAGATATAACCAGGTGTTGGGCTTGATCCAATTTCCCCGAACAGGAAATCGTCTAAATAGTGTACGATATCGTCGTTAATAGTTTTTTCACTCAATAACCAATGAAGAAATGTTGCAATTTTTTCCCAAATAGCGCAGCTTGCTATTGAACCCATTGTAAGCATTTTATCGTAAAAATACAGGTTATTAACTTTTATCACCAGGATATCAAAATCCGCAGGGTTATAAGGGAGTAGCCGGAATGCTGATTTTATATCTGTTTTACTAAGGAGTGCTCCTTTTCCTAGCCTAAAAATCATGTCAGCTGCCTGATCAATATTAGAATACGAGACGCTACAGTATCTTTCGTCTATAAAATCGTTAATTGATTAGCCTTCGGGATGAGATAAATGATGGATCATTCTATTATCACCATTACTTTTTTCTTTCTTTTTTTTCCAACAGGCCTATTGGAGAGACTTGTAATGTGAGGAAGGGTTGTATGTTGAAAGGGCCTGCTTTTCTTCCGCATTCTATTTCGTTTATAAGTTTTTGCCTCAATTTATCGGGATATTGCTCTGCACTGGTTAGATTCTTTGATTCTCTAGGATATCTTGGACCAGAATATTTAAGGGAGAAACCTTTGACAAGTCCGTCTCGCAAGAAACCTGCATCTGTGTGGTCATAATTGTCTAATGCCTGTATCAACTTTTTATTTTTTATTGGGGTTTTTCCTAATTCATAAAGGCGAATGGTATTATCTCTTTTCAAACCTGCAAGTGGACTTTAGATGATATCCCCTACATGACTGGCAGACATATCTAAACTGCAATAAGGTAAAAATCGGCATTTAGATCCAGAGTTGAAATATTTGCATGAGTGTGCATTATTAGGTCTTCTCGACTGCACTGATTGAGCATGGACGGGTTTGTATTGATTTGGCACAAAAGAACTGGTGCTGCTTACTGAATTTACATAAAGTAGCCAAAATTCTGCATTGATAACTCCCCAAGAAGAAAGTGGGTTGTTAGTTTTCTGTACACGAAATTGTTCGTCGTACTTCCACCAGGAGAAGGACCTGCTTGCCGCCATTCGAATATCCCTCATGTATTTTAGTAATTCTTGGGACCGGGTAGGAAACTTTTCCAACAGAACCCCCATAAAAATCACAAAAGCAGACGTCCATTGCTCTATTGAAAGACTTGATGTTTCCTGTTTTGGCTAATTGACACAGTTTTCCATCTATATTGGCCAATTCCCCTGTCGGCCCATTGGCCGCTAAAGTTTCAAGTTCTCTAGATGATTTCAAGAGAAGTAACATGTCTATGAATTGCAACTCCCAAATTGTTTCCCTTAATTTTAAAGGAATTGTACTGCCAACTTTGTCATAAACACTAGTCTCCTGGACTGGGCTCCAAACATTATCAAAACTTGTAGAGCGCATGGTCGTCGGGAAAGGACATTTAAATTGTGGAATCTCACCTTCAACTTCAACAGCATCATTACTCTGGACACTCTCTGTCTCCATCAGCCTCTTTTGTCCTTTTCCTCTGCTGCTGTATTGATTTTCTCTCTTGGGAGCCATAGTTACCTTGATGTTGACTGATAAATTTTGTCAGCACTTTTTTCTGTGACTGCTTGGTTCCGAGGTTAGAAGGAAAAGGAAGCTCTAACATGCAGACAGCCTATTGCATTCTGGGATTCCAAGGGAGACAACCAGATGTAGCTCCTTGCAATTACCCAGTTGTGGTTATCTCCCTTGGAACCAAGAAACCCTTTATTCGACTATACTTACTGATTTCTTATCCAAATTGATTTAAATTGGATTATAGAATATAAAATTCATATAATCAGTATTATTGAAATAACCGCCGATTAAATCAAAACTGATACATCTAAAACCTAAACCTATCAATTATGAAAATTGTGACTGTTCTGGATAGTTATTTCTGTAATTCTGATTGATCCGTGGAGACCCAGACAGATGAAGTATGTCTGTCGCTTAAGTTAAGATCTACTCAATTGATTCTTAAGTAATGCACTCAGTTTTCTACAACTAGGCAAGAGACACCAGTAATTGCACAAACATTCTGAATCTAGATTGAAGTCAACCGATAATAATGGTTATGTCTGGAGAACTCTACTGATATATTCTGCAAACAATCTTATAATCTTAGTACACATTTGTAACTTTGCTATCTTTTAGCATTCAAACTTGGCAGACAGCTAGAGGTCGTCTGTTTGCCAAATATGTGACCAATATTGTCATACTTAGCTCGTTTCGTACGCAGTTTTTACGGTCTCATACGTTTTAATAATAAACACTTGATTACTAACAAGCCAAAACTTTATATTCAAACAGTTCATTTGATTTAAGATTCAACAAGTTACAATATCGTCTTTTAGTTATGCTTCTAAAAATATCTATATTTATAGATAAAAAAAAATAATAACGGAACTATAAGACCATATGAATATGTTTGCCACGTGTAGAAACACTACCAAAGGCGGAAACGTTAATCGGAAATTTAGATGGGGGGGGTGTTATAAGCTCCATTGTGAGCAAACTAGCGACACAACGTCTAGCAGACAGTAGGCGATCCATTTGACAAATGTCAAAAAGCCCTCCATGCAATTATGCCATTTGTCGATGCATTATGATTCTAAATCAATTACAGTGTAGTTAAGGGATCGTTTCAGACAATGCCTTTCCTTGGGTTAGTGTTTAGTAAACCTGACAATAACAGTGCCTGTCAAGACAATCCTCCAAATACACATGCTCCTTCCAAAACCACCCCACGCCATACAATATATTAAAGCACAGATTAAGCAACTTGGAGGCGAATTAAACTGCCTCTTAGTCTATCAAGTGCATTTTGATACAATTACCGCTTGCATTATCATCAACAAAGGATCTTGCAAACACCAGACAGTCAAGGCTAATTGCTATTTACAACTTTAGACTCCATGAATCAAATCGTATATCGTGGGTTTTTTATACATGATATTAAAACTGGATTTATGCTCAAATACTTAGATAAGATAGTGTTAGCTGTCCGATGGTGTATCTCCTAATGATACTGCGAAATTACGTTCAGGCGCTATGTAAATAGTTTATTTTTTTTAATTGGGATTGCTTCAGATGTAATAAAATTACTGGCAAATTTTTGGTAATCGAACACAATCTTCATTTACTTCGACCTAGATACAATACAATATAATCCATGCAACACATGTTACAGAGTACTTTAAGTGATACTATTGTTCCCTGCAATCTACCCCTACTTTGAGTATCAAGAAATAAGATCATGTATACATACGTTTAAACACTGTTTGAAGATGTATTTTAGTTTATACCTAATTTAGTGTGCATGCATATTTCAAATTTTATTATTTAACTATCTTCTTTTGATTATGACATGTTTTTGATATTCTGCAAACTCATTTACTTTACATGCATATTTCATTATTGCATTGTTTTTCCTTTCCGGCGTACATCTTCTTTAAATATGCCATATTTTGGTATTATGTGCGCATGGTAGTTACGGATCTTTAGTAAGTTTTATTTAAATAACGCGCTCTTCCCTATCTTATAATGAGTTCATACATGCAATAATAAAAAGCGTATTTGAACAGTTTTGTGTGACTACAAATCGATCAAAGACCGCTTGCATATAGTTCGTTTAAGAACTTTTTACAAATTAAAATAGTCAATAATGAATCTACTAATTCAATAATTAAACTTATGCCAATATTTGTTAATGTTGACTTGCTTCGTTTTGTTTAAAATACCTATAGGAAAGGTTACCCAATATTAAAGGTACATTAACATCCGCGATATACCTCTGCATATAAAAGTAATGTGTTCTCTTAACATCTGTAGAACACTTTATGTCATAGAAACGGTGTTTAACTTTACATGTGTAAGACACCTTATTCAATAGTAACGGGGTTTTACTTTACATATGTAAGACACCTTTTTCAATAGTAACGTGGTTTTACTTTTTATCTGTAAAATACCTTATTCAATATTATTGAGGTTTTACTTTACATCTGTTTGACACTTTATGTAATAGTAATGGGTTTTTACTTTACATATTTAAGACACCTTATTAAATAGTAACGAGGTTTTAATTTATATATATAAGACAATTTATGAAATAGTAATTGGGTTTTACTTTACATCTGTAGGACACGTTATGTCATAGTAACGGGATTTACTTTACATCTGGAAGACACCTTATGCAACAGTAAATGTTTTTTACTTTACATCTGTAAGAAACCTTATGCAAAAGTAACGGGGTTTTACTTGACATCTGTAAGACACCTTATTCAATAGTAACGGGGTTTTACTTTACATCTGTTAGACACCTTATTCAATAGTAACGGGGTTTTACTTAACATTTGTAATACACTTGATATAATAGAAATGGGTTTTTACTTTACATCTGTAAGACACCGTATTCAATAGTAACGGGCTTTTACTTAACATATGTGAGACACCTTATTCAATAGTAACGGGGTTTTAATTTACATATGTAAGACAATTTATGTAATAGTAATAGGGCTTTACTTTACATCTGTATTACACCTTCTGTACGACACCTTATGCAAAAGTAAAGGAGTTTTACTTTACGTATGTAAGAAACTTAATGCAACTGTAACGGATTTTTACTTTACATATGTAAGACATCTTATTATTAATAGGGGCGTTTTAATTCTAGGGGTATTGAACTTATACACATACACGTTCGAAGCTCGAGTATTCATCAATGCATGTTACTTATCGAGAGTAGTAAGTTTTTTAATCGTTTTGGATCATAATGCATAGCTTTCAATAACTTTAGAAAATCATGCAGGATGTTACAAATGTTAAATCAGTATATTTTCCGAAATTTGTTAATTAATCTCGTCCCAAAATCAAATTTGGCGCTGTTTCACGAAGTATGAAAAAAAAAATACTGGCCATATTCAATTTTTTTTTTATTTTAAAATAAGCAAAAAAAAAAACGTTCGCCAGAAAAAAAATCTGATTTCTGACTTTGTTTAATTACATTATCAACGCGCGCGTTGACGACTTTCTACGGAAATATTTCCGTACATGCGCAGACACGATAAGCTCCGAAGACTAGGGCAATCGATCACAGCAATCGGGTAACCAGCGAAATGTAAACAAACAGACGTTTTGACAGGCCATAGTTATAATCAATAAAACCCTTAATTTTAAAGAGTACTTCAAATCTTTTATACATATTTATTTGACATGAATATCTTATGCAAAGTATGCGTTTATTTGCAAAGCAAATCTATTTTTTTTTATAGATTGAACATCTTTAGATACGCCTTGACAATTTACCCGTACGCAATATAATGGTGATTATAATATGATGATATGCTGGTGATTATATGATAAAGATGAAACGATGTTCAATCCGTGACGTTTACGGTTCAACAATTCTTAATATGCGTATAGTGACTCAAAAGCACCACTTAAAAAGTGAAGAAAATGAACAAAAAAGAGATATTATACATAAAAATACCTTTGATGAAGCTTTTTGTAAGGTTTTCTTACAGTGGAGCTCATAAACCCGCAAATAACGGGGAACGTTTGCAGCAATTGAGAATGACAACGTTTGTACAAAATAGTTTGATTTCAAATTAAGACGGTTTTGGTGAAAACAAGCAAAAACATTATATGGCATGTGTATTTCAACACATAGAAACGCATTATTATACATATCATAGAAAACCTTCATGTAAGAACAGCTGTTATCAGTTTCTTGATATCACAATACATTGGCATAGAAACATTTAGAAAATGAAGACAATACGAAAAAAAAGAGCATCGAACCGTGTACAAGGGTAAGGATGAATATTTTTGGAAAACTGGTGAATGGTGCTACTTAAGTGTTGCATAAGGGAACAAAAATAGATATTATACATTAACTTACCTTTGATGAAGCTTTTTGTAAGGTTTTCTTACAGTGGAGCTAATAAACCCGCAATTAACGGGGAACGGTTGCAACCAGTGAGAATGTCAACGTTCGTAAAAAATAGTTTGATTTCAAAATAAGACGGTTTCGGTGAAAACAAGCAAACAAAGTATATGGTATTTTAATGCTGCGATGATGAAAAAATAGTTATGTTATTCGTCCGAAATAATTTGTATTACTACCAATGGAAACGCATTATGATACCTATCATAGAAAACCTTCATATAAGAACAGCTGTTCTCAGTTTCTTGAAAATACAATACATCGACATATTATGAAGATTTAAAGCTATACACATATATATGTATATGGTATGTTCTTGTTGAGTCGTGGGTTCTTTTTGAGTCTTGGTTTTAGAGATCGCGTGAAATCCCTTGACAAAACGTTCGCACATGATGCAATTCGTTACGGTTAATAGTTTCGACACTGTCACTGTCGTTTTGCTGATCAAAATATAAATATTTTAATTCATCATATTACGATACGTTCTTATCAAATACATACACTAATTTCTCCTTCCTTCATGTATTGGTCATATAGTGTTTCTAAGTAACACAAAATCGTTTATTTATGAGTTTTTTCCAGCATCGAACCCTGTAAAAGGGAAGGAAGAACTCCTTTGGAAAACTGGGGTATGCTGTTGTTTAAGTGTGTTTCGTTTGGTTAAATATAATTTAAAGATATATACCCATATATAGTTATTACTTTAAATCAAAACAAACATACCCATAAACCCATGACGTAGTCACACTCCTTAACCGTTTGTAAAGTTTCAATTAAGGAAATCAACATAGATTGCACCAATTGATTCCTGCGTACTCCATAACATATCTTTGGAATGATACTGTATCTATTTTACTCAGTAATACCAGGATGTTGCCTCTATGCACGTGTTCACTGTATAATCTGACAGATTATTATTATGATAGTCCGGGCTTTCATAAAGAGTGCATGTAAAATTTGTCATAATTTGACGACAAATGAACTTATTTACCTATTTAAAATTATCGATGGTGATATATAACCGCGCGACTTTTTCATTCAAAGTATTTATTTATAGATGTGTCTGCATGACAGTATTTGCTTTTATTATACAAGCGTCCATGATAAACCAAAGTATCTATATTCACGGAAACAAACTTGCAAATGAATTTGTCAAGAAAATTAAAACAAAAACAACACGTGTGCATATTTGTTTTAAATAATATGCTATACTTATTAATTAGTAGTATTTATTATATGAAATTGTGTAGTGTTGCTACGCAGATTACACAAAAGTAATATTGGTAATATGTCCGTACTACGAGACATATTTTACCATGTTTATTAAATGTTATTAAAAGATTTTAAATTTTAAAGATTTGATGACTTTTTCTGAAAAGTGTATCGAATTAACATTTATAAAAAAAAACGAAATAAAATCGCAATTCAAATACAAAGTAACATACATAATATTGTTTAAGATAGTTTCACCATTTTAATACACTGTCAACAGAAGCGTTGGACTTTGTAAGGGTGATAACACGGACAATTTATTGTAGTTTTTTATTATTTTGTGATTGACATTTTTTAACACGTAAAGTGTTTTATTGCAGACTTAAGAGGTCATTTTCATCAAAGAATTAAAAAAATACATTTTGATTGAAACACGTGATACAAGTAATAATGACATAGATGAATATTGTTTCTATTGTTTTAATCAGTCTGTTATCTATAAGTACGCATATTAAGCATGATAAGATATGTTCAGGGAATATAATTTGTACGTGTACATGTATTTTTGTTTCTGCACCCTAATTCGAATATATGAAAATGTATGTACACTCAGTTATATTTCCAAAGTGTGTACTTTTTAACGTTTCCTATTCTAATTGTGAACAATATCTCTAGCTCAGTGTGAAAAAGGTAATTTCGTTCAATGCAACTATTGATTCGAAATGTTTAGTTTTTTTATCACATTTACAATTCCATCACGTCTTGTTTCATTTATTTTATTTTATTTTGCAAAAAAAAATGTTTCTGATACCCATTTAAACGTTTATTCGGTCAACTTTTACTTTAACATTTACTTCATCACTGTATCTTGCCAAAACCTGTAAACGCCGTCGACGCATTGTTTATCAACAGAAGTATGCAATGTAAGTGTGTGCGTGTTCATCTTGTAAATCTAATTGAAAAAGGACGGATATCGATTGTAGTAATGAACCAGATCCAAAACCAGACCCAAACAAACTTGCTTATGTTCTTATAAATTGACAAATGAAACGAATTTAGTCTTTAATCTAATTTATAGTTTCAAATTTCGTCCTGCATTGGCTATGAATTTGCAATTTTCGCAAGTACATGTTTTAAATACGTTTGCTCAAGATGTCTACTAAATGTACTAAGCTAAATTCATGTGGAATAAACGTGAAGACATAAAAAGTTTTTTTTTTAAAAAGAACAAATCATAGTTCCTTAACTGTAGAAACTGTCGACTAAATAGAAATTCAGAAATCTACAACCTAAACCTATCGATTATGTAAANGTATTTATTTATAGATGTGTCTGCATGACAGTATTTGCTTTTATTATACAAGCGTCCATGATAAACCAAAGTATCTATATTCACGGAAACAAACTTGCAAATGAATTTGTCAAGAAAATTAAAACAAAAACAACACGTGTGCATATTTGTTTTAAATAATATGCTATACTTATTAATTAGTAGTATTTATTATATGAAATTGTGTAGTGTTGCTACGCAGATTACACAAAAGTAATATTGGTAATATGTCCGTACTACGAGACATATTTTACCATGTTTATTAAATGTTATTAAAAGATTTTAAATTTTAAAGATTTGATGACTTTTTCTGAAAAGTGTATCGAATTAACATTTATAAAAAAAAAACGAAATAAAATCGCAATTCAAATACAAAGTAACATACATAATATTGTTTAAGATAGTTTCACCATTTTAATACACTGTCAACAGAAGCGTTGGACTTTGTAAGGGTGATAACACGGACAATTTATTGTAGTTTTTTATTATTTTGTGATTGACATTTTTTAACACGTAAAGTGTTTTATTGCAGACTTAAGAGGTCATTTTCATCAAAGAATTAAAAAAATACATTTTGATTGAAACACGTGATACAAGTAATAATGACATAGATGAATATTGTTTCTATTGTTTTAATCAGTCTGTTATCTATAAGTACGCATATTAAGCATGATAAGATATGTTCAGGGAATATAATTTGTACGTGTACATGTATTTTTGTTTCTGCACCCTAATTCGAATATATGAAAATGTATGTACACTCAGTTATATTTCCAAAGTGTGTACTTTTTAACGTTTCCTATTCTAATTGTGAACAATATCTCTAGCTCAGTGTGAAAAAGGTAATTTCGTTCAATGCAACTATTGATTCGAAATGTTTAGTTTTTTTNTATGTTTGCCACGTGTAGAAACACTACCAAAGGCGGAAACGTTAATCGGAAATTGAGATTGGGGGGTTATGAGCTCCATTGTGAGCAAACTAGCGACACAACGTCAAGCAGACAGTAGGCGATCCATTTGACAAATGTCAAAAAGCCCTCCATGAAATTATGCCATTGGTCAATGCATTATGATTCTAAATCAATTACAGTGTACAATGTAGTTAAGGGATCGTTTCAGACAATGTCTTTCCGCACAGATTAAGCAACTTGGAGGCAAATTAAACTGCCTCTTAGTCTATCAGGTGCATTTTGATACAATTACCGCTTGCATTATCATCAACACAGGATCTTGCAAACACCAGACAGTCAAGGCTAATTGCTATTTACAACTTTAGACTCCATGAATCAAATCGTATATCGTGGGTTTTTTATACATGATATTAAAACTGAATTTATGCTCAAATCCTTAGATAAGATAGTGTAAGCTGTCCGATGGTGTATCTCCTAATGATACTGCGAAATTACGTTCAGGCGCTATGTAAATAGTTTATTTTATTTAATTGGGATTGCTTCAGATGTAATAAAATTAATGGCAAATTTTTGGTAATCGAACACAATCTTCATTTACTTCGACCTAGATACAATACAATACAATCCATGCAACACATGTTACAGAGTACTTTAAGTAATACTATTGTTCCCTGCAATCTACTCCTACTTTGGGTATCGGGAAATAAGATCATGAATACATAAGTTTAAACACTGTTTGAAGATGTATTTTAGTTTATACCTAATTTAGTGTGCATGCATATTTCAAATTTTCATTATTTAACTATCTTCTTTTGATTATGACATGCTTTTGATATTCTGCAAACTCATTTACTTTACATTCATATTCCATTATTGCATTGTTGTTCCTATCCGGCGTACATCTTCTTTAAATATGCCATATTTTGATATTATGTGCGCATGGTAGTTACGTATCTTTAGTAAGTTGTATTTAAATAACGCGCTCTTCCCTATCTTATAATGAGTTCATACATGCAATAATAAACAGCGTATTTGAACAGTTTTGTGTGACTACAAATCGATCAAAGACC